>APFE030916122.1:0-16115 GCA_000404065.3 Pinus taeda
TCCTCACCGCCTCTTCTATCATGGGCCCTATTATGTCGACATCAACTCATTTATTCTAGAAGAACATCCTAGAGGGCAGTGTATCTCGATTCCAACTTCCATTCTTGTTTGGTGCCTTAGATCGAGCAAAGGGTGTCATTATTGTCCTTTTACTTAGTCGTTTCATGTTCTTAATCCATACATTTGCTGGTCGAGTGATGCAGTAGATTGTACAAGTGATTCTTGGGTGTGTGTGAGATGTTTCAGACCTCATGAGGGGTTGACCCTTCAGGTAGCCCCCCACATGACAAGATGCATACCTCCTATGCTACAGCCTCAGATGCAGTTCCATAGAGTTGATGGGTTTGGTTCCTACCAATCATAGTGTTCATAGAATGCATGTCTCCTCCAAATGTTCCATTAAGTTTTGTAGAGTCCTTCCTTGTTCAACAGGGCTTCTCCAGTTGTTCTACCCTCTCTCCCACCCATTTTTTTAGGGAAGGGGCTTTGTATCTCATGTACTCATATTATTGTATTCAGTCTTGGCTCATGTTTTTCCAAGTGCATTATGTATATGGGACACATTTTATTATTTTATGGCTATGTTATGCCAACATGTCATGTATCATTCATCATGTACTTCATTGCTCAGTTTTATATTTCTAGGTGAACCATTAATTTTGTACTAAGTTATCTCAGCGGGTATGGGTATGTCTCCCCCACCTGAGTGAGGTCCAGTACCACAACATAAAAGGAGACTTGCATTAGTCTCATCCCTTTGTCCCTATCCTCTCTCACATTCAACTTCATTGGTCTCTCTCTCTCTCTCTCTCTCTCTCTCTCTCTCTCTCTGACTCCCCTATGTTTCCTAGTGATTGTGTCTTTACAATGTACTTTAGTCATAAATTTTTCTCCTAACACTGGTACATTGGGGGACAATTTGTTATCACAAAAAGACTGATCATCTAGCCTAATTTACTAGATGGATCGAAGTACACCATTTGAAACCAATTTTACCATGCTAAAATTTCTCTCACTATGAGAAATTACTTAATAAACAACATTTTTTAAGTAATTTATAGTTAAACCCGTGAAGAATAATTAAATAAATCACTATTTATTTGATTTTATTCTAGGAAGAATTAATTAAACCATTGTTTTATTATTATTCATTGTCATATTTGACCCAATCATGAAAAATAAATAGTTAAATCACTATTTATCTTATTTTCTCTAAGAATAAGTAACTAAACACTAATTAATTATTATTCTTTGTTAAATTTTACTAATTCCCTTAGGAATAATTAAATAAATTCTTATTTGTTTATTATTCCTTAACTAATTCTTGAGATGATAAATAAAACATTTATTTATTTATTATTTCTAAATAAAAGTTTAAATACTTTTTCCCTCCTAAACAAATATAATAAAATATTCCAAGTGGTTATTCCAAGAATGGGATCAATAATATTTTATTATTTCTCATTATTCAAAATAACTCAATATTTTGTTATAAATAGAAGGGCTTTGCATTCATTATTCACTTTTAATTATTTTCATTGTTGCACTCATTGTTGTAACTCTAATTATTTTCATTGTCACACACCATATTTTTCACTGGGTTTACGCATTATAGAGGAGAGAGACTCTACACAAGATGAAGACGTTTTAGGATAGCGAAGAACCCATCCCATAGAGGGGGACTGGTAACATTTATTTTTTCCCTTCATAGGTGTTATAATAAAACTATTCTTTACATATCTGGTTTCCATTGGATGATTGGAGTTATTACTCTTTCTTTTTGTTGTTTAACTATGATTTTTGCATAGATCTAGACTTTTGCAGGTTTTGTTTCTATCAGTTGTTGCAGATCTACAATGTTTAACGGCCATTTATATTGTTGAGTTTCTTAGTCATCCACAATATTTAGTGGGTTCTTTTCGTAGATCTTTGAGAAGAAAACAATACAACAGTTAGTGTCCTAAACCTAATCCAGTCTTTCCATATCGGTATCCATCTATTCTACTATCGATTCATCCTACTGAGCAAGTTCCTGTTCCTACGGCTTCTCACCCTGTTCATCATCTTCCGTTGGTGGATCTGAGTCTTCAACTTGTATCAACGCAGTTTTCACTATCTATGCGCCTTGCACTTCCTCCTATTCCTATTCCAGTTGCACTTCTTTCTCTCTTCTACATAGCTCTTTCTCTTCTTTGAGCTTCTGGTCTACTTCCTGCAACTTCCTCTCCATCTCTTCTAGTGTTTGCTTATCTCTCCTTTTTGTTGCTCCTCTCTTGTCACGTTGTCACCTCTTTTCTTCTATATCCAAAGCTACTCTTTCAACAAGTGGATCTTCCTTAAACTTGTAGCTTTTCTCCACCTCTGCGCTTTTAGAAATCTTCCTCTTGCCTTTTCTTGAATAGGTTTGTTGCCTACTGCTTCTTTCATTGCTGATCCCTGTGGTGTTGTTGGCTTGAGTGCTACTAGCCATTATACTACCACACTGACCAGTTCATTCAGCCTAGAGGAGTTATAACAATATCTCCAAGGGTATTCCCCTAGCTAATGACATGCCCCATGTATCCAAGGATAGTACACTCACAAACAATGGTCGCTACATAATCCATGCAGATCATATGGATTGAAACTCTTGTTGTAGAACTTAAACTTCTTGAAGTCCTCGACCTTGGAATCTGCTTCTTTCAAACTCTGGATAACGTACAACCCAATTCACAGAGGAAGCATAGGCCATGGTTCCTTCCTCTTCCTCTGCAATCAAGCTAATAACCTATCGAGATGTGGTATGAAACCTCCTGCATGACCATCTTGTTTGTGGATAAATTTGGCAACAAATGTGAAGCCTTCTTTGTGTTGTACATCTTGATGAAGGCGTCATGAGGTGAGGCATACCAATCTGCAATGTTGAGCAATGCCTTCATTGCTTCCTGGGACATGTAAGGTAGATCTTGTTCAAAGATCATCAGGTACAGAGGGGAAGCGAAGTAGTCAGATAGTCTATCCATGATTCCTCGTTAGTTGCACTCTAAGAGTAACTTGCAATATACGTTCACAATATTCTCTGAAGGTGTCCATTCCCAACCCACGATAGGAAACTGATAATGGGCATAGATTCAATCGAGAAGGTATGCGAACATGAAGAATCATTCTTGTTCATCCTTGGGCGGACTCCAGGAATTTGATACATGCACTATTAGCTGGAGAGTCGACATGTCAGACCAATTGAAAGGTTTTCCTTCACTTTCAAACTGATCTAATAGAACCACCCAACTCTACGACAAGGTCTCTGTACTTTCTTAGCCATACAAGCAACCTGAAAAGATGACCAAGAGTTCGTGGGCCTTTCTGAGTGTATTTATCTTATAGATATGGTTTAGTGTCATCCTAAGCTTTGATGGCTCCCTTACCCAACACTTCAATATGTCTCTTGTGTTCGCGCTATTGTTGGTAGTGTAGAATAGTGCATCCATCCTATTCACTGACTGCAACAAATGATCACATCACTTCTACTCAATTGTGTTTTTGTTTACAATAGTGTCTTCCATTTCCACTAATGATTGTGGTGATTTTGCTAGAAAATCCCTTCAGTACATCACAATTTTTTGGCTTGACCAACCTTACTAGAAGATGAATGTATTGTGCCTCTAGGGCCCTAATCTTAACGCTGAAATAGATTAGCCAATGAATTACCATTTCACTAGAATCCACTCTTCAATGTAAATGTAGAGAGTACCTTGCTTGTTGATGAAAATCCATACAATTTTACAGTTTCCCTCTAGAGTTTAGCCTCATCTAGACCTTCACTTGTGTGATGTTCCAATGTTATTTTAGTATTGTTTATAAAGATCTTGTTTTTCCTGTGAAAGTTGGCATCCCCTAAAGGTTAGACAAGAAAGTGTGTTGGAATTTTTGGATGGATATGAGATTCGAGAGTATCATAATAATATGAAATAGATTTCGGTGTTAGGAAATAGTATTTTAAAATTGATATTTACATATTAATACTCCTATGTTGTTAAAAAATATAAACTTCATTAGTCAATAATGTGGAAAAGTTTAATAATATCTTTACCAATGACAAACTTTTGAAATAGATACTTAGTCTCCTATTCTACTTTAATTTTTGTGATCCTTCGAGTGAAAAGGAACCTTTTGTAAAGAAATATTTCCTCCGTGACATATCATGCTTGTAATTTAATCATAAATATGAAGATTAGTTTTACTTAAGTTTCATAATTGGTAGTTCCAATAAAGGGAAATGTTTAGTTAGGTTGGAGTGTTTATCCTATTTAGATAGGATTTAATTTTGATGATAGTGTTTTGGTCACTAGTATGAACATGCTTAGTGGAGAAACCTTGGTGTCATTCTTGTGAATATGCATTATAACTCTTTGTAAAATATACAATGTTAAAATGTAATTTTCACTTCGTTTGTCTCATTGTGTGCTATTTGGATTTCTATTGAGGTTTCCTACATTGTTCTTTCAACATAAAGTAGAAAAGGAATATTTCCCCTTTGCTATATCGTGGGGATGCTTGCAAGCCATAAGAAACACATATATTTGAGATTGAGCTTAATTTAGGGTACAAGTTAAGAAAGAAGATACGTGGAAAACGAGCTTCCAAACTTTACCATGGTTGTATGGATATTGGTAATGGTATTTGAACTCACTAATGCACCAAATAAATTCCATCGATTGGTGAATCATGTATCAAGAGGTTATCTCGGTTATTTTCTCATTGTGTATTGTGATACCGTTCTCCTCTATATAAAAAAAAAAAACATAAAATTTATAATATGTCAAAGTTGTATTATGAAAAGATGTGAGAGAGAAGAAACCTTTGATGAATTTGAAGAAGAGTTTATTTTCCATGGACTTCATAACTTATTTGGGCTATATGGTAGGTGTAGATGTATTTTATATCAAGCTAGAGATGATACAAGTCGTAACTAAATTGTCAATGCCAACCTATCTCAATGACCAATTGCAAGTCTACCTCACATTACTTTGACATCTCATTGTGTTTTAATTCCTTAACCAAGGAAAATGGAGACAATAAATGGGAAGATGAACAATGATCTTTTGATGAACCCAAGACACAAACCTATATTGCACCTAGGCTAATAGTGCTAGAAAAACTGCCATTAGAACTGGAGCCTGATATTGATATGTCCCAAGGGATCTATGATTAGTGGTGCAACACACACTTGAAGACATTCTTTGAAGTGATGATCAAGTATCCAACTATAAGAAGTTGCATGGAATTGTGGATACACTATAGTGACACTATATCTTAGCTAAGGGGTTGAATTATAATGATTATTTCAACAATAATACTAAGTACAAAGAGTCAAGTGCCCTCACATGAGATGATACCTCCCTTTCTCTAATTATGATGGAACCTCCCTGAAGGTCGCAGGGTTGAATTTCCCTAGGCGTGAGTGGAATTATGTTAATGAACATGCCCTAAGGTAATATGCCCCATGGCGCCATGTGAGTGCCACGAGGAATGATTAAGAGAGCTTACAAAATGAATATGGAAACCCAAGGATGACAGAAGTTTTGACCCCAAAATGTGAATAGAGAAGAGCCATTGGCACGTCAAAAAAGTAATTGGGTTCTTGGCATTACAATTGCTTAGATATCTCGAAGAGGATTTCTCCTCTACTTCCATTTCATCCAAGCCTTCTATGCTTATGAGGAGGCCATAAGTTGATAAAAATCAAGCTAAAACAAAGTCCTAGTGAAATATTAGAGTCGACAGTAGAAAATCTGCGAAGGTTTCATGGTTGTAACAAATGTAAACGCTAAACCTAGCTCATAAGAGTTGAAGAGCACTATTTCGCTAAATCTCTATTATATTAGTCTTAATTCTTACTAGTTGATTTGATTAATTAATTAAGTAAGCCCCATTCTTTTCTTTATATATATAACATTAATATAACTATATATATAATACATATAACATTAATATGAAATTACATATAGTATTATATGACATCATTATAGATTTATAAACATACATTTATTATTTATGAATTATTATTATTATTATATTAATTATTAATTAATATGAAATAGAAAAAAAAAATAACTAATCCTATATTATAATAAACATTATATATATAAAAAAATCTCTAACTCCAATCATCAACATTATATAAAATACTAAAACATTATATATAAAAAAATATGTAACTCTGTAAAATAGTAAAACATTATATATATAAATCTTCTAACTCTATATCATCAACATTATATAAAATATTAAAACATTATACATAAAAAGTCTGTAACTCTATATCATCAACATCATATAAAAAAATAATGAAAAATGGAACGTGGCCTCCATGTGGGCCGCCACTGGATGAGAAAGCAGAGCGAGCTGCGGCGAGGGTTCTACCATCGTACGATTGGTGGTTCTCCAATATATCATTTAGATTGGAGTTGATTCAGTCACTATTCATGTTGCTCTCCCTTCCTTCTATCGGTATGGAACGTTTGAGCCTGAATCTATCATTTAGATTGGAGCTGATTCAGTCACTATTCATGTTGCTATGCATGTGGCCGATGAATTGAAAGTGGTGCACAGGTGATTGTTTTCTTTTTCACCGCCTTTACGAATTCGGTGTTCTTATGTTGTTGTTGTTACGGTGTTCATTTGAAAAATTCAGAGAATTGTAAGTTGATTTCAGCTAATTACTGGGTGGTGCAGTCATGGTAGATACAGAGAGTAGCAGGTGCGAGACGTTATTGGCATTCAAACAGGGTGGCAGCGGTCTAATTTGAGTTGATACGCTTTCAAAACCTGCCCATATCTTGCCTGGTATGTGTATTCTTTGTAGTCGCACATGAGAAAGTGTCAATTGCCTGGTATGTGTATTCTTTGTAGTCGCACATGAGAAAGTGCCATTGACATGTATTTCAGACCATACATATTATATTTGAGTCTAGCGACCATGACTGCTGAGAGTAATTTGTATTTTCTTGTTTTTTTCCCATTTGCTGCAAGAAGACCAGGCAAATTCTCACAATTACTGCTTTCTGCGAATCTTTTAGCCGCGCTGTGTTTGGGTAATAGGTGTTCGGGTAATAGTCAGTAACTTAATCCTCCTGTGTTTCCGTAATGCATATACGAATAGAATTACCGTAGCCATTTTGTGCCGGGTTATGTTCATTATCATAATATACCTATATTTTCGCTTATCAGTGTTTCCTATAGGGTTTGTTAATAACTTCCCGTATGTCATATGGACGGGAAATATTTGTTATCAACGCATATTCATAGGTGAGTTAGTCCGTATCAATGCGCTAGTGATACCTCGATTATTCGCAGGATACGCTAACAGATATGCCAAATGCCTCCGCGGTTACGCAATTTTTGGCTAACGCGAACTATTTCCGGTAGGCATCTCCTTGAATACGCGAGTTCATTTATGCCTATCCGAGCATTTTTCGCCAGATATGCTAGGTCTTTCTCTGCAATGCGGGTTAGTTATGCTCAATATGCGAATTATCTACCTAAAAAGCGACTTATCGCCAATGGATGTGCTACTTATCATTGCCGTATACGCGCGTTATCTTGCCGGAGATAACCGGAATGATACGTCGGAGATAACTTGAATGATAAAGTCGCCATATCTGGCAATAACCGGAATGATAAGTTCCATATCCGGCCTGTCGTGAATGCTCGCCCGGAAATACCTCACATAACCGGCCATGAGTAGCCCAAAATGAACTCGCGTAGACGGTGTCGTGTTATCACGCCGGAGGTAACCGGAATGATAAGTTGCATTATTCCGGCAGTAACCGGAATGATAAGTCACATACCCCGCCTATCGTGCCTCCTCGCCCAGAAATACCTCACATAACCGGCCATGAGTAGCCCGAAATGAACTCGCGTAGATGGTGTCGGGAATGGTTTGCCCCATAGATATCTGGTACAGACATTCCACATACCTGGCAAAAGTGACTCGCGTACGCTATGAATAGCGCACGTATCATACGACGTTGCTGATAATGGCAAGCGAATTATCTCGCGTTGCAGAGAATGGCTGGCGATTGTAATTATCTCTTGTTTCAGACCATGGCCATGGTAATTCAAATGAATTATCTAGCCGGACCCAAACCAACGAACTACCTGATCTGACGGACTATTATTATCCATTTTCCGCCTCTGATAAGAGCAAGATTGGTGTAGATGTAGCTCATATGCGCATTGTAGGGGCACGGGGTTCGATTCCCCGCATCTATATCTTTGTTTTATCTGCACTGTTTGGTCACTTCATACAACTACTTTAGAATGTAGATGTAGGCAGTTCTGTAGCCGGTTGCAGTGAAATTCAAATCCTTTGCATGGTTGCAATTATTCTGATTTGGATGGTGTGGAGCATACAATGGATTATGGTCTTGTAGAAGTTACACAGGTTCCAACATGGAATTTACTTTGTAAGGTCCAATGCATTATGAATGCAGAAAAATAATATTTTAAGTGAATCCAAAATATCTAAGAATAGAAATATCCAAAATTCAGGATCGTTTCTACCAAAGGTTTTGGCATTGGCATTGGCATTGGAGTTGAATGGAAATAGTGCAACCAATTCATAAATTAATTTTTGTTAAGGCTATCCAAGAATATTATACAAGAACATCAAACATCTGCAACAGTATCACTAGTCCAAGCAAATGTTAAGGATCTTCCAAAATCGCCAAACCTAATAAATTCTATTGAGTTATCAACTCTAAATGGTAGTTTCCAAACATTTTCTGCTAATGCTCAAGAGGCAAGTAGCTGCCATGAAAAGAGCACCTCAAAGGATGTCATCTATAGAGTCGTAATGACGCAAGTTTCTAGCCTTGTCTACTTCACTGCAAACTGATAGTTAAGGAGATTACTCAACGAAAGAAATTCTTGCACATTATAACCATCGGTTCAAAAGCCTGCAAGCCTTTCTAAAATGATGTGACGAATCTGAGTAGTACTATTCTGAAAGTAAACCTCCAACTACTAATTCTTTATGATACATAGTTGCACATAAAAGGGATTCTCATGATTTTGACTAGTTTCCTGATTGGATTTTTTGTTCAAAATTGTTAACCTAGATTCTATATGTAATTCTAGGTCTCTGGCCTCTATCAGTGGTTGCTCAAAGCACATTTGTCGTTAAGATGGAACATAGAGCTATTATGATTGCATTGGAGGAGGGTAAGGCTTCATATCATAGTGGTATTTGAATCTGTCTTAATTTAAATAGTACACTCCCTACCATTAACTGAATAAGAAGGAAAGCTCAAAATCCTATCACAATTTAACACTCTTTACAGGCAGAAATGTACCCAAAAATTATTCATCCAGACACTTCAAGGTAAAATTAAAAATTACAAATAAAATAAGTTATAATAGATAGGAAGATATTAGAAAATAACGATTATGTGACCCTTAGTACTCAGACTCTTCTTATCTTGCTGCTTGAAGTAAAAGTTACAATGATCAAGTGGTTTGTTATAGTTCTTAGCGTAACCTCTAGCCCAGACTTTATTCATGTCTCTACAACATCTTGACCGTTCTTCATGCTTTTGCTTTAGGAAGATCAATATGACAGACAAAGCAACAATTGCATTTTTCAATAGTTGATCAATTACATCGAGCCCATGACCACCATAAATGTGTTCTATGCACCATAAATTTAGAGCTATAAATAAGTAAAAAATGTGAGTAGATTGTGCCAGGGCAACTACTAATACTTTCAATTCATAAGCTCACTGCAAAATATACTTGCAGAATTACAAAAACCTACCAAATGGTCTTCAATTCTAATTTGACCATCTTTCTTGGCAGTACCATCCTTCATATTTTCTAGAAACTCCTCTACACACTTTCTTGTAACATAAGTAGACTCCAACAACATATCCAATTCAATTATTATAATAGAAAAAACAAGGATGTAAAATTTCACCATCATTCAATACTAAATATCCCATGATAAAGAGCATAGTAATGACATTGTTTCACCTAAAACACTTTGTACATAAAGAAATAACACTACAAACATCAATTAACTACACACCTGCCATCTTCATCTTCATAGTGGAAGAAGACTTTCCTCATTGGTTCTTGTGCATATGCTTGAAGGTGTAATCCTCACTCCCAGATGTCACTGATACCCAAATGTAATTTAAAATAGATGTTGCAAGATCAGTGCGATGAATTGAAGGAGCCTTGGGATACTACAATATAATTGGGCATTCAGTTTAGTATAAAATGAAACCTAACAACAAGTTCATAATATAAAATGACAAATGTTAAGATCCTTCTAACGAAAACCCAAAAGTAACCTTATCCTCAAAATAGCCAAAATAACTTATAGTCAAAACAACACAGATAATAAGTTAAAAGAAGGTGTCCTTATTTTTTGGAAGCAAATAGTAGGTGGGAGTACACTATTCACAGTTTGACAAATCCAACACAGAAATTGGCTTATTCATATTCTTCTTCTTGTTTGGGAGTAAGGAAACCTTGCCACTATATTAATCCAAGTATATTGTATATTTATCAATTCTCTCTCTTTCTTTTTCCATGTCTCTTTCACAATCTCTATCTTTCTCCCCCTTCTTTCTCCCTCTCTTGATCATGTTCTTTATCTTTCTCCATCTTTACAGACCTTTGAAGAGATCCATCTTCCCATAATGATAGGACATAATCACGTTTGGTGAAGTCTAGCTTGATCAGATTTTACTGGGCATAAGAGTTGCCAAAATCACAACTAATATATGCAAACCATATTTCTTTTCCGTACATTGAACATTAAAATCAATATTAAAAGGTTGATTATAAATGTGTTAAAAGAATTAATGATTCAATATTAAAAGGTTGATTATAAATGTGTTAAAAGAATTACTGATTTGATTTACTTTAGGTGCCATGCATCTTGGTGCTTCTGCATGTTGCATGCATTCCCACTAACTCTATGAGGTTTGGATATTTGATTTTGGTTCTTAATGTCAAGTGTGGCTATCCTTTTACCCTGCATTTATTTTCTAGAAAACCAACACTGATCTTGATCCTCTACATCCTTATCCACTTCATGAAGTGGAATAGCCCGAAATGATTGAAAAACCAGTCAAATTGAAAAATAATATTTTATTGAGAGGAATTCATATGAAGGTATAGTGTGAGAGAATGTTGATTCTCATGATGTGAGTGAATCTTGTTGAGTATTTTCAATGCATTTTTGGAACTACATCAATGATTTCAAGCATGTTTATAACTGTCATTAAAGACTGTAGTGCAAGACCTATATGGAATAGCCCAAAATGATTGAAAAACGAGTCAAATTGAAAAATAATGTTTTATTGGGAGGAATTCATATGAAGGTATAGTCTGAGAGAATGTTGATTCTCATGATGTGAGTGAATCTTGTTGAGTATTTTCAATGCATTTTTTGGAACTACATCAGTGATTTCAAGCCTGTTTATAAATGTCATTAAAGACTGTAGTGCAAGACATATATGACATTCAAGCACCATGGAAAATTAATTGCATGAAATAAGAGAGATATGAGCTCCTATCTCCATGGAACATGTTGTCAAGGTATCATAATGCATCTTGGGTATAAATGAGATTTTAAAGGGGGAAAACTTAGAAATCTGAATATTTGTTGAGCATAACCTTTTTTGTTAAAGCACGAATGTGAAAAACTGCCCTCCAAAAGGGAAGCAAGTAATTTTTTTGCATATCTAGAAGTAAAGTCAATAGGTACATTTTTGCATTTCTAGAAATTCAATAGGTACATTAAACCACTGTCAGCTGTGCAAATACTCATATACAAGAATAGAAAACCCTAAGAGATCAAACATGGTAGTGGAGAGACAAGACATTTGGAATGTGCACATGGTATGCTCTTCATTGTATTAGGTATTTAATAGAAGTACAAAATTGATGAAGTTTGATCATCTTTGACAAAGCCTCCTAGGGTTATCCCAAATAGGTATTTAATAGAAGTACAAAATTGATGAAGTGTGATCATCTTTGAGGAAGCCTCCTAGCGTTATCTAAAATATACATTTTAATATACATATTTTGGTTGGTTATTGGATCAAGCCCATTATGGATCATGTATAATAAGAGTGGAAAGATAAAGCGAAAAGTGAAAATTACAATCATAATACATATAACAATGAAGTCCATTGGACCTTACCCATAATAAGAAAAAGGGATACCAACTCTAAAGTTTTTTCAACGCCTTGTTAAAAAATGGCCTTAGCTGCGCACGAGGGCGAGAATGGCTTAGGACAGCATTCAGGAGGAGGGCAGTACAGTTCGAGCCCCAACGTTCCGAGACGCAACCCTTGATTGGGCCAAAGGCGAGGTCGATATCGGGGACGCTCCGACTAAAAAGAAATGGATCAGATGGCCCTCGGAGACGATGTCCAAGCTGATTGTTCAGGTGCAGAAGGTGGGGAGTATCATTGGGCGGAAAGGAGAGCTTGTGAAGAAAATGTGCAAGGAGACTAGGGCGCGTAAAGATTCTCGAGGGTGCTGTAGGCCTTACAGATCGTTTGATCAGGGGCCTCCCCACTGATAAAAGACAACCCATTTTGGCCATCTGCGAGCACGAGACCATTGTCGAGGAAAACAACCTAGACCTGGTTCCTGAGATATTTACGGAGGATGGACAACAGAAGGGACAACTGCGTGCTAGTGGGTCTAGATCAGGTAGATCTTATGATATTATTGTTGAATGTGTTCGATCTACAGAATCACACACTAGATCTAATACGACAGTCCGTGAAAAATTGTTGATAGGAGGTGGACAACCTTTTTACACAATGGGAAGACATATAAACCCTAGATCTGCCATCGATCCACCAGATCTCGCTTACAATCCAGTAAATCGGGGCCTGGATATGGTTGATCTGTCATGTATGAATACAAATCTGAAGCAAAACTTTATTAGATCGATAGAAGGCAAACATTGTTGTGTACCTATGTTGCACGGGTGCGGGCACCCGGGGGTGGGGTTCTCGAACGCGTCCCGGGCACCCACACATAAGTATGGGATTCAGGTACAGGTTCTTCCCAGACTAACCCAGAAGAACCGGGTCCTTCAAAAAAAAAATCAGGTTCTTTTCCTTTCTTGGGTTCTTAGGTTCTTCAGGTTCTTCGGGTTGGGTTCTTCATAAAAAAACTATATTAAAGATTTAATTTTCAAGAGCTAAAAAAGGAGATCTAGATCAAACTGGGAACTCGTGTAACATACCAAAATTTGATATTTTCAGGACTCTGCTTGCAGGACCAACACACACTCCAGCACTATGGATTCGTTAAACATTCAGCCATCATCCTCAATCTGAGACTGCGCGCTAATGGATCTAGATCAGACAGATCTTATGATATTATTGTTGAACGTGTTCGATCTACTGAATCACACACTGGATCTAATACGTCAGTACGTGAAAAATTGTTCATAGGAGGTGGACAACCTTTTTACACAGTGGGAAGACATATAAACCCTACATCTGCCATCGATCCACCAGATCTCACTTACAATCCAGTAAATCGGGGCCTGGATATGGTTGATCTGTCATGTATGAATACAAATCTGAAGCAAAACTTTATCAGATCGATAGAAGGCAGACATTGTTGTGTACCTTTGTTGCACGGGTGCGGGCACCCGGGGGTGGGGTTCTCGAACGCGTCCCGAGTTCCCGCACCTAAGTACCAGATTCAAGTACGGGTTCTTCCCAGACTAACCCAAAAGAACCGGGTTCTTCCATGAAGAATCAGGTCCTTCAAAAAGAAAAGTCGGGTTCTTTTCCTTTCTTGGGTTCTTAGGGGTTCTTCGGGTTGGGTTTTTCATACAAAAAACTATATTAAAGATTTAATTTTCAAGAGTTAAAAAAGGAGATCTAGATCAAACTGGGAACTCGAGTAACATACCAAAATTTGATATTTTCAGGACTCTGCTTGCAGGACCAACACACACTCCAGCACTATGGAGTCGTTAAAGATTTAACCATCATCCTCAACCTGAGACTGCGAGGCAGATGCAAGGGGGCCAACTCAAAAACTACAGGATCTTTTCGCGATGCAGTCAAAGGAAAGGAACCATTGCAACAGACAGAAAAACCCATAACAGAGCTACCAGGCCCCTACATTGTGGAACCGAAGCCGGAATCACCCATGCTTACAGTATCTCTGCCGGAGGTAACATATCTATACACAGATTTAACCCATAATGCTCTTATATGTAGATTTAATGGTTTTTGGCCAAAAGCAAATGCCCCGCATCAATGGATTCTCACATCATGGTCACCTAACTGTGAAATATATCTATGCCTTAAGGGTTTTTTCATAGTTAGATTTAGCATAGAACTGGAACAAGACAACATCATTAATCAGGGGCCTTGGTTTTGGGGCAATTATGGGCTCTTTATCATGCCCTAGTTTTTGGACATTGATGCCAATACCATGATAGTTTCAACAATGCCAGTTTGGGTAAGGCTGCATAACCTCCCATTTCATTTTTGGCACCAAAAAGTTTTAACAGCCATTGGGAACTCCTTAGGAAAGTACCTTAAAACAGATGAGGACAGAGTTATTCGGGGAATCTTCACATATGCCAGAATATGCGTAGAGGTGGACCTAAGTCAAGGACTACCAAATCACATCACATTGAATTTTAATAATTCAGTGTGGACACAACCGCTTGACTATGAGAACACAACATTCAGATGTCGCGGCTGCTTGCAGACAAGGAACCTACAATATGCCTATCCATTGGCTAGTAAGGAGCCAAAAGGGAACAAGAAACAATAGAAAAAACCCAAAGGTTGGCAGCATACCGAACTGTTGGAGGAGGAGGAACTGAAGACAGAACCCACAGACATGCAATTGAGACAGGAAAACATACACAGAGAGAGAGCACCGGGGGGCCCAATTTGGGGCCAAATAAATTGATACAGCAACAACAATTACAGCTCGAAATAAGCGGCACCAAACAAGCACATAGTTCCGAAGGATCGGAATCTGATAAAGAAAAACCAATGAATACAGAGGAAAACCAGCCTGCTATAATTGTTCCCACTCCCAACAATGGAGGTTGGCGAAAAGTGGAGAAGAAAAAAGTCAGGAAAGTGTAGGCCTGCTGGCATATTATTTCTTTTCTTGTTAATTTTGTGTTCTTATGCGTCCTGATTTTCAGGAACAACCCATATGCATATGCTCTAAGCATCTACAAAATGTAATTTTCTTCATATGAATAGAAATACAACTTTTTTCCTACATGAAAAAAAAACAACGAAGTCCATTGGAAGTGGAACTTAGTGAATAGACCTCATTAACTTCTCCCTGCTACCATAAAGTCATTTGTAATTTATGTTTATTCTAACCTACTTTCTAGTGAAGGAGACCACATAATTGTTAAGTGCTAGGTGCAGGTTTGGTTTTCCTAATAGAACACTTGAAGGTAAACCACTATTGAAATGTGAGCTCATGTAACCACTGGTGCTTGGCTAGAAGAACAAATGGCCTTCCTATAATTGTTGAAGGCTAGGCTAAAAGGATATAACCTATATATCTGTGTGGAGAGGGGAACAATTAACAACATGTCCATGAGAAATATTAGTAACATTTGTAGTCTTCTTGGTTGTGAGTGGGATTTTGTCAAGGCTTATATTAGTCATAGTTACATGCCATTTGGCTTTATGGCATGTCATCATCCCTTCGTCATATCATATGATGTTGTATATATTCATATATAAATATAAATTGTTTTAATCTAAATTATATATTATCTTATGCACCTAGGTTCAGAACTGTGTAAATCCTCATTCTACCATAAGATTGGAAAAAATCAACAATTCTCACATAATTTACCAGATTTTTCATTCATGCAAAAACAAAGTTTTCCCGACACACACATTGGGCTCCATCAGGATTTGGTCACATCCATGGAAGTTGACATTGGGCCTCTTCCTTGGTTGCTTGCTTATATCTTCCCAAACAATGCATAATCGAACAAATAATTTTGTCTCATGAAATGTTTTCTTGTCAATGTGCCATTGACAATCCAATATGAATCGCATATTTTCTTGCCAATGTGCCATTGGTAGTCC
>APFE030916123.1:0-14763 GCA_000404065.3 Pinus taeda
AATAAAACACTGTTTTTTAGATATATGACCAGGTCTGGAAGGAGGGGTTGCCCTAGGCCATGGCTGAAGCATCACAAACCATACTGGTGAGATTTGGAGCTATAACAGGTATGGCGACTCATTTCTCAATTCCAAGCTTTCAATATTATTCTTGTTCCAAGAATGCGTAATGCAATTGCAGATTCTTTGGTGAATGGAACTGCTAAGATGACACCATTAAGGGATATATTTTTTGTTGAAATTTTGTATAAACCATCTGTCCTCGAGAACATCACTAATTAATGCATTTTTTATGATGATCAACAGATAATGCATTTCATGGCCAATGCTCAAATCTTCAAGGATGAAACAATAGACGAGGATGAGCACGAGTAGTCTCTGCAGGATGCAACTGATGTAAGAAAAGGTAACCTCTTCCCTAATGGTGCCATATCACTTGAGAAGTTGTATGTCTTGCAAAACAACTGTTAGGGACCTGTTAGTGCCAAAACCTAATCCTCTACATTGTTGCACGAATAAATTAATCTGGGAATGGATAAGGATTCAAATTTTGTGAACCTTAGTACATGATGCACACTTCAATAGTAGAAAGATTTCATTCGCCTCTTCAACCACTACTGAGATGTATTCGTGTGGATGTATGACAACCTCAAGGCATATGACACACGAATAATCCATCAGATCATACCAATCAAGGATGAGGAAAATCCTTTTTAGAAGAAGCTAAGGAAATTTCATCCTTCACTTGAGCCCCTCAAACAAAATGAATTGACCAAGTTGTTGGATGATCAGATTAGTTACAAAGTTTGACATTCCACATGGGTTTCCAATTTAGTCCCTATTAGAAATAAGTCTAGGGGAGATCCACCTCTGCGTAGATTTTAGTAACCTCAATTGTGCCTTGGACAAGGAGAACTACCCAGTGTCATCCATGGAGCATATACTACAAACAATATCTGGAGTAGAGAAGATTTATTAACTTGACAACTTTTTAGGATATAACTAGGTTATGGTAGTATAGCTTGGCAGACTTAAAACAACCTTACTCACCAAGTCGGGTACGTTCAATTTCCGAAGAACGTTGTTTGGGCTGGTGAATGCAGGCGCAACTTTTCAACGTGCATTGGACATCGCCTTCCATGGGCTCATTGGAAAAAGCATGGTGGTCTACCTCAATTACATGACAGTCTTCTCAGGACAACAGTCAGACCACTTGCGACATCTTAAGAAAATCTTTGAGTGATGTCAAAAATATGAGATATCCTTGAATCCCAAGAAGAGCATCTTCATAGTGTCTGAGGGAAACATGCTTGGACACATCATTGCCAATATTGGGATTAAGGTAGATCTAGAAAGAGTTCGAATCATCACACAAATTCACCAACTCATTAATAAGAAATCCATGCGGTCTTTCCTAGGGAAGATCAAATTCTTGATAAATTTCATCTCTGATTATGCATAGATTGTCAAACCCATCCAAGAGATGATCAAGAAGGACACAATATATAGTTGGGGAAAGAAGGAAAAGGATTCCTTCACTGATATCAAGCAAGTTAGAGTAGAATAACTTGCGCTACTTCAACAAAGATTTCTTACTCTATACTTTTTCTTTCGACACTTCACTCGCTGTTGTGCTCAGTCAAAAGGACAAGTTGAACAACAAAAGACCTGTCTCCTTCATGAGCACAAGCCCACAAGGATATTAACTCAAGTATCTCGCCATAGAAAAGAAATCATATGCATTGTACAAGGTGGTAAAGCACTTCAAACCCCACCTTTTGAGAAACCATTGCATTATCTTAGTGTCACACCCGGTGGTCCAATCACTACTCATTCAATAAGAGCTAGGTGAGAGAAGGGAAAATTGGATGATAGGACTACAAGAGTTTGATATTGACATCAAGCTAGTTCACACCATCAAGGGTCATGGTCTATGTAGACTAGCAGCAGAAGCAGTACATGCACAAGAGGAATAAGAAGAGCTTATAGGCTAGGAGGAAGACATAGAAATGTAAAATGTCGAGTGAGTCTCACCCACTTCTCACAAAGACTCTTGGTATGTATAAGTGTGCCAGTACCTTAAGGATGGAATTGTGCCCTCTCACTTTTCCATGTGGCAGAAGAGGGAAATTTGAATCAAAGATTTATCTTACCAGCTAGTACATGGGGTGCTTTACAGAAATCATCACAATGGTGTCTTTCTCAGGTGTCTAGAGGCAAGGATTCACAAAATGTGTTATGTGATCTCCATGATGAACTCGCCAGTGGACACTTCGTGGGTAACACAAAAATTCACAAGGTCATGCGAGCTGATTTCTACTGGCCTACATTATTCAAGGATGCACATGGCTATGCCTGCAAATGAACAGTGTATGAGAGATGCACCAATAGAAACTGAAGGTCAATAGCCCTGCAACAGCTTGTTGCAGTGGAAGAACTAATCCAACAATGGTTCTTGGACATCATTGGGGAGATTTTCCCACATTTTGCAAAGCAACACCACTACATTATCACTACTACATATTACTTCACGCGATGGACAGAAGCAATTCCACCGAAATAGGTGAACGAACAGGAAGTCATCAGCTTCCTACAAGAGAACATCATCTCCAGGTTTGGCATTCATGCATCACTTGTTTTTTACAATGCAACGTACTTTTCTTCGTTGAAGCTTTATGACTTTGCATTGAAAAATGGTATTGTGTTAAAGCATTCTTTTAATTACTACCCGTAAGGAAATGGTCTTACCAAGTCTACAAATAATAACCTCATCCACATCATCAAAAATAACATTTACTCTAAAAAACGAAACTAGCACTCCACTCTAGTCAGTGATCTATGGGTGATCGAGTCACACCTAAGCCTTCTCTGAATACCTCTCCCTAATTCTCAGTATACGGAAAGAAGCCATCCTCCTGTCGAACATCTACTTGCCTTCTCTTCAGTTGTCCCAAGAATCCCAAGGCAAATCATGTCTCTTAGGTCAACGTAGGATGGAAACACTACATAAGTTATAGGAAGAAAGGATGAAAGAATGAAAGGAAAATAAAATTTTACAATCCACTAGAATTGTATCAAGATATGGTTCGACAAAAATTGTATAGGGATTACTACCTTTAGTGTAGGTGAGTTATTATTAAAGTAGGACAAACCTCATGCAGAGAAAGGAAAGCACACGAAGTTTGAATCCCTATGCATTGGTCTATTCACAATCCATGAGAAGCTTCGCCAACACACATATTGTCTTCAATTATTTCACCAGACGATTAACACTCTCCCTGCCAATGACCTAGACTTAAAATGATATTTTGAATGATCTAAGGCTACCCCCTCCACTATGTACATGGTCATTTCATTTCTTTCTCTATTGTTTTTGTTTGTTGTTTTATTGTCCTTACTGTCATGTTATTTTTCTTTTAGAAATAAGTGTTGTTCCACAGTGCGTTCCAACTTCTGAATGTGTATGTGGTTGAAGTTCAAAGAGGCCTCTGAAATTGTATTGCTTGTCCAACCCTATGTCCATCTTCTTTATGGTTAGCTGTAATTTTTTATTGATCAACTCTTGACGGAAAATATGATCTGTCTATAAGGAGAGTTTTGGTCAAACCATGAACCGGTGTTCAGTCTGGGAAACCTCATGCCTATACTCAGTCTTTTTCTTTTGTGTGTTCATGCTTATCCAACTAGTAGAAATGGAGAAGGGGGGAATCTAAATGAGAAAACCTAAATCAGAGGTATTTACATGCTTCTCTGAAGGAACAACCTCTCCTACTCTCAATAATTCAGGATTCCTGTTCCGCCCAAAAAATTAATAAGTTCCTATGCACAGTTCCCTTTAAAAAAATAACAAAGGTGAAAGAAGAGAAGGGATTCCTGTATAGAGAGGTGAAGCATAAAACCCTACCGGGGTACTATCTGGGTTCGCTGGCAATGGAGAAATGCTTATGTTCTTGCATGACTTGGTTGAGGTAATTTCGAGGCCTACTAGTTGCGGAGCAACATTAGAGATGAGAAACTATAGTTTGAAAATCTTAAGCTTGCGACACAAACTACCCTTCCCAATTTAAAACACTGAGATTTGGTTGAATCTTATGTTGTGTTCAACTGAGTTGGTACAAGGCGAACTATATTTGTCCATGTGATAAGTGGGGAAGCTGAAGTAATCTACACGATGAAGCAATACTCCCTAAAGGTCCAAGGACCTGCACTAGAAAATGAACCAAAACAAAGAAGCTGGTATTCAACCAGCGGGTCACCAAGTGTTCTAGCGACTCTAACACCCTCCAAAATTTTGTCTTGAACACAAATTTCAAATCCTTCCTTGGCTTTTCCTTTGATGGTTGTTAAAACTCGAGCTCATTCCTCAAGCTCCTTCAAAGTCTTTCCCCCCTTTTTCTTGCTTAACTAACTGTTGTCTTTTGGCATGTTGATTTCTTTGTGATGCTTGTGATCTTGTTATTATGATTTAGAAGGTTTGTCTTTGTGTTTTTGGGTTGTCTTAGCTATGTGAGCACTCGTCACACTAACGCACAAATTTGTAAGCATTGTCACACAAGTGTCATAACAGTCATCCAAAAGTCTATCCCAAGTGTCAGCACTTGTCCCTTTTAGCTCTAGACAGTCCCACAGAGGGTCATGGTTTTCTATGTTGTCTTGGTGGTTAGTTTTTTTATATTTTCAAAGTATGACAAGTGTGTGATCACAATGTCGAGTCATCACAAGTTCACTTGCCCCTCACACTTAGCAATTTTCTAGAAAATTTGTCGATGGAGCAACTTCACTTCACCAAACCCCTTATTGAGCTGAATTACATTATCTCAACTCTAAGTGGTGTTGCTCTATTTTTTGGAACTGTGTAGTGCTTGAGGCTTCCGTTCAAGTTAGTTGTACTGTGCAATCCTAGAGGTGAGCAGCATGCGTTCCTCCCTAGAATTGCACAGAAACTGCCGCATTGCCTATCTGAACTACGTACTCCGCAAGAACAATTATCAAGCCTCCCTCCTACTTGTAGGAACTCATCATTGCATAGATACTTGAGGCTACACTGCTCCCAAAAATTATGCAGATATGTCCTCCAATTGACTTCCCTCAGCCGAGACTCACTTCTCTCAAAAACTGCATAGAGTTGTCCTCGGATCCCTCTGCTATCCTGCCTTGTCTTCCTTCTAGAAAGTGCATAGAGGTCTCCCTCAGGGTCCAACCTTGCAACTTCCACTGGTGTCCTTAACTACGCAATTCTACCTCCTAGTGGCCTCTGTGCAATTTTACTCGACATTGAAGAGTATGCCTCGAAGTTCCTTTTCCAAGCCTAATCTATTCTTTGTGCAATCTCAGTGACCCATCCTCCATCCCTGCCACTTGGAATTATGTAGTGCATAGTTACTAGACCCTCTCCCAGTCTGTCATCTGACTCAAGCCTAGAACATAAAAAAAATTCATCATGCTAGACTAGGAGGCTTTGGATTTGATGTCATCCTGTCATGAGTGAATTATAGGTATAGGTAGACTTATATATCATGGTCAGATGACAAACGAGATGAAGAAGGACTCCACATGCTAAAAGACTTACCTGCAGCTAGACGAACAAACAAAGTGCATCAAGAGACAAGCGAAAGGAACATATGCCTGGAACCATATTAAAAGGCTAAGACCATTGAAGACCTCGTAGCATCCAACCATGTGGAGGAGAAGAAAAAGGACACATGAGAGTACATCCATCACTTAGTAATGCAATAACTTGACATGGACACTACAACGAATGAGTACATGTCAGTAGTGTCGTTCAAGTTGTGTCATGAGTTGTGAAGGCCACATCACTACCATGGGCCATATATATTGTAACTGAATGTAATGTAAAGTTGAAGTCCAATGGATGCACACAAGAAGTTTAAGATTCATGTAAGTTGAAAATTCATAGGAAGTTGATCAGTCATGAGGGTAGTCCAAAAGTCACAAGGGTCAAGCATCACCCTTGGCTATATATATCCCTGCCATTGTATGCACAAGGATTTTTCACCTTGGCGCCTCCCACATAGCCTTGAGAATAGATAGTCATTTCTTTGAGGAGTGAGGAGTGGCTCCAACATCCCACTATGGAGACTAGTGATGTATGATGTACAAATGTGTATTGGGATTTTTACTTAACTCAGAACCCTATTAAGGCCATCACATTTTCATGCATGTTTTGTAAATGTTTGCGAAACTATTATTTCAGCATTTGTAATGCATGTTAGTTTCACCTGTATTAAGATAGTTGAACTACTTCAGTTGTTTTAGTACTTACATTGTTGGGAATGTGTAGCACTGGTTATTACCGTTGTCTCATCCTTATGGACTACTCCGCAAGATACTAAACAAACCACCTTTGTGTATTGGCTATCACCATTCTCACATCATTATTGACTACTCTGCGATATACTTGACATACCATCTTTGTTTCCTGGTTATAATGACTGTCACATCCGTGTGGAAAACTCTGTTAGGTGGTGTACGTTTTGTCCCCTTCACTTTGGTTGTAATGACTACCACACCTGCTGTGGACTATTCCACTGGATGTTGGATAGACCTTCCTAGTTCATGTGTGTCTCTTCCTGGGTGGTACTATTACCTCTCACTTAGAGGATCATTTTACTCTCCCTTTTTGCAGTAAGAGATTTGAGACACAACTTACATTACTCACTCACTAGGCATACTCACCTCACTTTTTGAAGACACCAACATAACAATCTCACGCGTTGAACAAGAAGAGTTAAGTAAACTCTCTAAGTAAATGGAAATCAGGCCATCGTACCGGATGGGACTGCTACACCAAACGATGTAAGGTCTAATTTGGACTTCATATAGGGGATCCCTTGAATGTTGGCAGGTCCAACACCATCAACATATTCGTATACAAGTGAATGAATGTGAATTATCACTAGAAAATCAACCTATGTATGATTCTCATTATGATTTGTATATGAATTGAATGAATGTGAATTATCACTATAAAATCAACCTATTTATGATTCTCATTATGATTTGTATATGAATTGAATGAATGTGAATTATCACTATAAAATCAACAAGAAGATGCAATTGCACTACATGTTATAATGATAACCCAGTAAGGTAGGAGCATAGGAAATAGTAGCATAGAAGATGAAAGTAAACTTTTATGCAATTTTATTGATTTATCAGCATTTCTATGAGAAAAACTTTGGAATTTATATTTTGTAGAGTTGAGTTGTTCCATGGATTATAATTGCAAGATGGGTTCATTACTAAAATTACCATGTGTAGAATTAACAGACTATTTTATTGAATATTTCATGGTGTTAATATACATGATTTATTTTAAATCTAAACATATAATCTCAATATAGATTTTGTGGCATGTTTTAATGATTGCATAATGAAATTTCTATTGAGTGTAATATTGAAATTAAAACTCATAATGAGCTTTCATATACATTTGAACTATCTTAATTATAGAACTTACAACATTTGTATCATGAACACTAATTTACTTAAATATAGCCAAGCAGGTAGTCAAATGATTTTGAACGAGATAAATCAAAGTATGTAAATCAAGGGAGTATGATGTAGAGTATCAAATAAGTTAAGTAGAGATGATGCAATTTGAAGTGTGATAGGGGTAAGAGCACAAGCTCTGTAGTAAGTATTCAATAAAATGTAACTGCCATGTTTTAATGGAAAATTCATACTCTTACGAGTCTATTTTTATTGCTCATGGTCTTATTAGGACGTGATCTTCTGCTTCTATTGTATTTTACTGTGCCCATTTTGAATAGATGTGAGTCAATTTTGATATTTAATTCACATCTACACTTTTTGGTATTAAAGTTGAGATTTAGTAGAGGCAAACTATATAACTCATGAAAGCTTTTTGGTTTTTGAATTCAAATTGAATATCTCCTACAAAATTTCGAAAATGTTTGTACTCTTAGGGTTCGAATTCCCATCTCCTTGGACTTGAGTAACTCTTGCAATTCCATCACAAAGATCACTCGATATGAGAAAGTGGGAAGCACACCAAACATTATGATAGTATTTGATGAGTTGTTTCCCATCTTGATTGAGATAGAAAAAAGGAATTTCACTCACATAAAGAACTTTAAACCTAAGTGTTGTGAGTCATAATGAAGTCTTGCAAAGGTAAGTGGACAAAATTCACTCTTAAACAATAGGCAAAAGTCATAATTTCTCCCCGAATTAATAATGAACTAGATGTATTCTAGATATATTCTACTATTTTTCATTTGATTTTACATTTTAGTTCACCAACGGAGAAACTTCTATAATTTTACTCTATTAGTTTGAATAAATGTAGGAAAAATATTGTTAAGGCAATTGACTTGGATAAATCACATGAGCTGTGATTCCCTTGTTTTGTCTAATTTGGTAGAAAATTTCCATCTTTTAGCTAATTGTAGGTCAACGTTTTGTGTTACAAAATGATCTTACCATGAAATTGGTTGTTTAGATTACTCATAGATCATGGCTCCCCACAACTCATTCAATTCTATTTTCTTTCTGATAGGATACATATTATTTTGATTTTTGAATGACTTTGATGACTTAATTGAATAAATGCTTATCGGGTAGGAAATATGCTTCTTCATAGATTCATACAAATATGAATATTCCATCAAAACATGGTGGTTGAATTTTATTGAATACTTATTATAGACCTTGTGCCATTTACCATATCACACTTCAATTGCATCCTCCATGCTTAACTTGTCTGATACTCTACATCATCCACCCCTGATTTACACACTTGGAGTTATCTAGTTCAAAACACTTGGCCACCTACTTTGAGATAATGAGTTCCATTTCAATAATACACTCAATAACAATTTCATTATTCAATGATTAAAACTTGCCACACAATCTATATTGAAATTATCTATTCACATTTAAAATAAATCTTGTATATTGACATGATGAAATATTCAATAAAATAGTTTATTAATTCTACACATGGTGATTTTAGTAATGAATCAATCTTGTAGTTATAATCAATGATATAAATCAATTTTGCACAATTTCAATTTCAATATTTTTCTCACAAAAATGTCAATAAATAAATAAATAAAATTGCATAAAAATTTTACTTCCATCTTCTATGCTACTCTTTCCTCGGCTCTTGCATTAAGGCATTCCCATTGCACCATGTGGTGCAACTACTAGTTTAAAACAATAATAACATAAAGATTCAAGTGAATGTAAAGAATAAAAGAGATTATTTATTTATCAAAGAAGAAGAGGAAGGAAAATATAAAAAAGAGAAATAATCACATATTTCTTAACTTTTATTTTTTATTTAATCATATGTTTTATTTAAATATTAACCATCATCATTAACTTAGAAGATAATCATTGAATATGTGTTGGTTGGTGAGAAAAGTTGACCTGACATTCTTATGAAAGCCTAAAATAGGTATAATAATTATGTGAAAGTGTGTAAAAGTCCCATCATGATCATGGAAATTCAAACCTCCTTCATTCACATGCACACTTTCTAATTTTAATTTCAATAGAACACAAATAAACTCATATACCGACCATTCTGTCATGTTCAAAATTGTTCAAGTCTTAAAATTTGTTAGAGTAATTCATTGACGTCAGAAAGGAGATGGATGGTTATAGATCAGAATATAGGCTAGGTTGTGTATGAAACCCCCTTTCCTTTATTAATTGTTTCTAATTGGATGCCCTAACCTTTACATAAAATTCAATTAGGTTATTATTAGGTAATTTTCTCATACTTATAATCAATAGCCTCGATTATAATGGTTATAATGGTTATAATCATGCTGCTCCCCTTTACGCTCCATCTACGGGTGTGAAGCCTGCAAATCTATACGAGCTTCCCATGGATGCGATTAGTCTGCTTCGAGAAGATCTTGTAGCGGAAAATAACAATTCATGCTTACCTTGGCATGAGATTGTTGATAATTCTGCTGCTCTCGACCGCCTTTGGCAGCGGCACTTAATGTTGCAGCAATGCCCTGGGTTCGAATCACCGCCGTGCTCTGCCAAAGTGCAGTCTAAAGGAGGAATGTCTGCTCCATTGTCAACTTTTGAAGATCGTCAAGCCGCTCTAGTCGCGGAGGTTCTCGGCAGAAGAATGTTTTGTAACGGGAATGAGACTGTGCAGGATGAGCAGGGGCAAGAGCCAGTGCATGTGCAGCGTCCACTTGAAGACGGTCATAAATATTTGTCAGCTGTTGTGCACGGGATAAACCTTCAAGGGGAAAATATCAAGACGGAGCCTGAGGAGGAAGCAATTGGTACTTATGGCAATTCTTTGCACTTCGGCCATCGTTTTGGCCCCTCAGTACATGACTTCTCGTCTGTGAGGTTCTCGTCGAGCTCCGTAATGGCGCAGCAGAATGGAGATAAAGATCGAAGAGCGGTTTTGACATCGGGTTCATGCGGTGCGGAGGGCAGCGGGTGGCAATGTGCCATTACTAACCAGATCCTTGATTATGATTCTTTGCCGGACCTCAGCATTCGCAACGGCGACCACTTCCCGAAGAGCGGTAACTACCAGCAGCCCCTAATTGCAATGCCGGCGCGTCCTATTTGCAATTCCTTTTCCCCTCACCCAGCCCCGCTGAACAATTCTACACTTTCAGAATTGAAGCCTTCAGCAGCAGCATGGCGTAATCTGTCCAATCCCTCGGAATCATATGGCTCCTCTGGTAAGGAACCTCCTGCTAAGCGTCCAAGAATCTCCGGCAGCGGCCAACATTTGGTACTGTTCTATAGTTCCCACGCAGAGCTCTTCACTGAGAAGCTTACTCTGGATTGAAGGCAAAGTGGCGAGAATGTGAAGCATTTGCTGAGCAGATAGGGTTTTCAACTTACTCTTTGAACCCTGCAAATTACAGGACCTCTGCAGCGCCAACTCATTTGTGAAAGAATTCATGTTCCAGCTGCTGCTTAAGCTGCCACAGCTGACTTTGTCGAATGCATTTGATATCATGTTATCATTGGCGCCAGGAATTGGTGTTCCCGCTGATCTGAAATCTTCAAGTGGAGATGTAGGCATGCATTCAAGAACGTGCACTTGTGCTTGCATAGCTTTAACATATTTAATGGCTGCTTCCAGCATTCGAGCAGTATCGAGCTTGGCACTGGCTACGGGGACGAGTTTCTCCAGGCAACGAATTTTCTCGCGAATTTTTGTTATTCTGTGACGCGCGGCAATGCTCTGAGGCTCCACTGAAATGTAATCAGTTTTTCGATACGGGAGATGGTTCTGTTTCCCATCGGAATCCTTTTCCAGCGAAGATGATGCGCCAGAGCAAGAAAGCCTTGGGGACGATAAACTCGTATCGGAAGAAAACTGAGAAACAGCTGTGGGCGAAATATTCCTCGGCGAGCTCTCGTTGCTCCCTATGGTCTGCAGGCCGAGGGCAGCACCTCGTGGTAGTTTCTTGAGAATGTCTTCCAGAGTATAGCAGCCGGAGATTCTTGAACGCTTAGCAGGAGGTTCCTTACCAGAGGAGCCATATGATTCCAAGGGATTGGACAGATTACGCCATGCTGCTGCTCAAGGCTTCAATTCTGAACGTGTAGAATTGTTCAGCGGGGCTGGGTGAGGGGAAACGGAATTGCAAATAGGACGCGCCGGCATTGCAATTAGGGGCTGCTGGTAGTTACCGCTCTTCGGGAAGTGGTCGCCGTTGCGAATGCTGAGGTCCGGCAAAGAATCATAATCAAGGATCTGGTTAGTAATGGCACATTGCCACCCGCCGCCCTCCGCACCGCATGAACCCGATGTCAAAACCGCTCTTCGATCTTTCTCTCCATTCTGCTGCGCCATTACGGAGCTCGACGAGAGCCTCACAGACGAGAAGTCATGTACTGAGGGGCCAAAACGATTGCCGAAGTGCAAAGAATTGCCATAAGTACCAATTGCTTCCTCCTCAGGCTCAGTCTTGATATTTTCCCCTTGAAGGTTTATCCATGCACAACAGCTGACAAATATTTATGACCGTCTTCAAGTGGACGCTGCACATGCACTGGCTCTTGCCCCTGCTCATCCTGCACAGTCTTATTCCCGTTACAAGACATTCCTCTGCCGAGAACCTCCGCGACTAGAGCGGCTTGACGCTCTTCAAAAGTTGACAATGGAGCAGACATTCCTCCTTTAGACTGCACTTTGGCAAGCACGGCGGTGATTCGAACCCGGGGCATTGCTGCAGCATTAAGTGCCGCTGCCAAAGCCGATCTTCTCGAAGCAGACTAATCGCATCCACGGGAAGCTCGTATAGATTTGCAGGCTTCACACCCGTAGATGGAGCGTAAAGGGGAGCAGCATGATTATAACCATTATAATCGAGGTTTATAAAAAGTCAAAGCAGGGGTGTATGAACTTACGAGATGCCATATGTTATATTTGTAGGATGAATAGATTATTCTGGTATACCGGGTTCAGAATGATGAATCTAAAAAGAAATAACTCTTACATTCAAAATTATATTTAACTCATATTTATGTATGAATTAAAAAATAAAAAAACTCATATTTATGTATGAATTAAAAAATAAAAAATAAAAAAAACTGCATAAAATACATCATTTTAATTTTATAGAATGTTACATTAAGAAAAAATATTAAGTACAATTAATGTTTATTTATATAGCTTCCATGTTTGAGATTACAATTAACATTCATTTATATAGCTTCAATATTTAATATTTAAATACTACACCTAGGGAATTAATTAAATAAACAGTTTATGCATTATGAAATAATTATAATAAATTTGTTAGTTGCAAACGGATAAAGCAAGAATGTTAATATATATTATATCTTTGCTCTTCCAGACCTATTTCTATGGAATGAAGTGATTAATCAGAGTCACAATTGAGGTACATAATCTTTGCTCGAGGTACATAATCTTTGCTCTTGGTACATAATCTATGGAATGAAGTGATTAATCAGAGTCACAATTAAGGAACCAATTTATGTATTATGAAATAATTGTAATAAAATTTGTTAATTGCAATTTGACAAAGTAAAAAGGCTAATGTCCACAATATCTTTGCACCTGTGAAGTGATACATATCTATATGGAATAAGGTGATGAATTAGAGTTATGAGGACAAGAAATTTATTATAACTTTATACTTTAATCAAGAGACAATTTCATATATAAAAATGATTTGTCTTCTTTTTCCTTATCATCCATGGTTAGAGATGGTTATCCTTTTATACTTGTTGTAAAAAGAATATTTTTGTGAACATGCTTGAGCATCAAATATTTTCATAATGAAAATAGCTAAGTGGGGATTCTCAACTTGATAACGGACAATAACCTACCTTGTAGGGTATAGCATGAGAAAGAAAGAAATTCAATTACTATGCTATTGAATAAATAATTGTAGCTAAATAATAATTTTGTGGTTTATATTGTGCACATTCAGCACATATATCTAATTCTGGTGGGATTTTGTAAATAATTAATTTAAGAGAAATATAAAGAGTAATTGGAATTATTAGAAGATGAAGTCAATGGTAACTTCATATTATATTTATATATGGCTAATTTTAATGAAAATATCTTAATGTATGGAGTTATTCATCTATAACCTAACATAGCCTTGTTGTTTTAGATAAGTCCATGATATTGCATGGATTTTTTCTATGCATGACTTGGTGTTTTTAGATAATCCAATTAGCACCCACACTATTCTATTGTGGCAATGCATCAATGAAACTATTGATACTTCCTATGATTCCTTTGGGGGGAGCATCCACAAAAATGTCATTTTATCAATAGATCATTGCATAATATGACAAAATTAGAGAGCGCAATGAGACCCTAAGATAATTAACCAATAGGATGATCAATATAAAAAATTATCAACATATAGCACATATTTAGGCATATAGTTTCTTATAGCAAAATAGAAGGATAATTGTCTCGAAATATTTAGAGATGAATTTTCTAGATCTTACTAATTTAATATAGTCAACTTTAACAACTAAGATTCATTATCTAGATTGCACTAACCAATAGAAGAAATTATAGTATTTAACGCTCGTAATTAATGTTAACTATTACAATATTGACATTAACCATTTACATTAAATCCAACAATTCCTCTGTGGGCTTACAAAATTTATAATGTGATTTATTATTTGTCTAAGTCTCAACAAGGCTTAAAATACTTGATATCAATTTAAAAACCATGTTTTGTATGTTGGTACAATTTTCCTTCATGTCTATGCTCTAGAAGCTTCTCCACCCTTATGCTCCAAACTTTGTATTATGCATACATTACCTTCTTCTTAAGTTTCAACTTTACTCTAATATTATTCTTCAATATATCTTCACATTTTTATATTCTTCATTTGGTTTTTCTTTTTCATCTTCTAGTACATTTTTATTAACCTTTGTAACAAAATTTTCATTTCCTTTCATCACTTCTTCCACTATTGCAAATCCTTCAATAGTTTGCTTATTGCTTTTAGTTTTTCCATTCCTTCTTCCATTGCATCTTTTACATATCCATTTTCATGTTCATCATACTTGGGATCTATGGTCCATTCCTCAAGAAATGTTAGATTTACCTCATAGTCAGAATCAACAATTATTGCAACCAAATTCCCCTAACATTTTGCTAAGTTACTGCAAACATAGTTTCATTTTATTCTCCAACTCCAAATTCTTCGCCATGTTCTTTTGCACCATCCTATGAAACATCACTATTTCCTTCTATAATTTATTGAACAATTTTT
>APFE030916124.1:0-57051 GCA_000404065.3 Pinus taeda
GTACACCTTGGCATATACAAAGGGGGAGCTCATTCAGAAATTTCAGCAGGCACTCAGGGGGAGTATGGGCAGCAAAGGAAGAGAATATCTTGGTCCACCCTTTGCCCTTGATGTCAAAGGGGGAGAGTGATTTGGTGTTGTTGCCATCAAGTCCAAAGGGGGAGATTGTTGACATTATGATGCATGTGTTGTACTTGATGGCAACCCACTCATAGAAGAACATCTCACATATATATAATCAGATGAATCTACAAGAAGAGATGCCAGAAGTGATAGAATACTGACAGTACAAAGGAATCAGATGATGAGTCTACATGTGACAAGTTAGCTTTGCCATCAAGTCCAAGGGGGGAGATTGTTGGCATTATGGAAAAGTGTTGTCCTTGATGGCAACCCATACAGGTGATAGATCTTAGTGCAACAGGCCAGTAGCAAAGATTGATGATCAACCTCTCAGAATAGAAGAAAATAAGAGGATCGCAGGTTCACAGTTCAAAAGGTACAGACCCACAGGTACACAGTTCAGGAAGTTTTGGCCATGCCCGCAGGTTGTCCGAACAGAAGGTGTGGACCCCAGTGCACGCACTTCCATGTAGAGAAAAGCGCACGCACATGGGAATCCTATGGTGATCCATGATATCTTGTCCGGCATGTTTGATCCTATGGTTTTGGTTCATGGTATTGTATCTAAAAGTATTGATCCCAAGTATTGGGTTCATGTTATTGTGTTATTATGGTTTTGGACCATGGTATTGTGAAAGGCTTGACTATAAAAAGGGGAAGGAGATCATTTGGGAGTATGACTTTGGGTTGAATATCTTAAGGTGATCTAGATCTGAAATTCTTGTGATCGGTTGGTGAGTGATAGCTAGATCTAAATCAAGGAGATTTCTGTAAACTGTTGATAAGTCGCGATCTCATTGGCGCATGATTAGATCTATTGATCGGACTAACTGTGGCACATTGGAGGACAATTAATTTGGCCCTAATCAAAGCTCCGCAGGCGATCCACAGCTCAGGTGCGGAGGTACGCAGTTCATCAGAAGGCACATGTGCAGACGTACGCAACGCAGCAGAAGGTGTAGGTGCGGATACCCGCAGATCAGCAGAAAGCACAGTGCGGATACTCGCAGAGGAGCAGAAGGCACAGGTGTAGATACCCGCAGAGGAGCAGAAGGCGTAGGTGCGGATACCCGCGGATGTCCAGCAGTGAAGTTGCGAACCCTGCTTGAAGTATGCTTTAACTACCTTTGACTAATCTGCAGGGTTCTGGGTGCATAATTGATGTCTGGTTACTGATATTGAGTTCTGATAACATCATGATTTTGGTTGAATGGATCAAGTTCTTAATGACTTATCTTTATGTGATCTGATGTACTAGATCTGGTTGATAACTCACATATCCTTGTATATGTCTTGGTGTTTGGGTGATTCAAAAGATTGATTGATTCTAAAAAAAGATTGGGTGATTCATATGTTCTTGAAGATTATTTGATGTTATTGGGTCCAATATGAAAATTGGATGAAACGCGGCCTTTCAAATTATGTGTTGTGCTTCAGGTGTATCCAGTATGAAAATTAATGAAACGTGGTACCCGAAGAAGAGAAGATTGTAGGCCGGCACCTACGTACTAGTATCTTAGCTAGTACAAGAGCTAAGGGGGTGGTAGCTCCCTTCAATAGCAGTTGGAGCATTATAGCATGTAGCAGCCTGCATACTAGTGAATGGATCAGCTAGTACAAGAACTATGGGGGTTGTAGCTCTCTACAGGTAGAAGCCTGTGTACTGGTATAAGACTGCACCAGTACAAAATTATTGTAAAAGGATTTTCTTATTAAGAATAATATTGAGATGACTTGCAACAGGTGGTTTTCACCCACATTGGGTTTCCACCTTATATCATGGTGTTCATGTGTGTGAGTTATTTGTGATGATCTGTTCTATTTATTGCATCTGTTTACTGTTAATATGGTTGATAATGTTATAATGCACTCATCAATGATCATCTAACTGGATCATAAGAAGTTGTGGAAGTAGCATATATGAATCTGAATATGGAAATGAAAATGTTTTATTGATGTGATAATACTGATTCACCCCCCCTCTCAGTATTATTTCCAACAGTAGGCACTGCAAAATTTCAGGCAATATCTATTAGGAGCACATTTCAAGATGTGCACAAATCATTCTGCTTTTAAGTACCTAGTCAATAAGCCTGTGTTGGGGGGGAATATTTGCAGGTGGTTGCTACTATTTCAAGAGTATGAATTTGAAGTAATTGTGAAGCTAGGGAGGTTGAATGTAGGGCCTGACCATCTGTCGCAAATTGAAACTGGAGAGGAGCCCACTAATTTGGAGGAAGGGTTTTTGGATGTGCAACTCTTTGCAGTGTGCTTAGCAGATAATCATTTAGTAGATATTATTCACTTTTTGACTACAGGGATGGCACCAGAAGGATATACAAGTCAGCAAAAGAAGGAACTAGTAGTGCACACGGCAAACTTTTCAGTTATTGTGAGACATGTGTATAAGATGGGTGTAGATGAAATATTGTGAAGACATGTGCCGATTTTGAGAGAGATAGCCTTCTCTTTGAAGCACATGGAGGGGCTGCGGGAGGATATTATGTAGGAAAGACAATTGTGAAAAAGATTTTATGAACCAATCTATGGTGGCCAATGCTGCACAAGGATTCCAAAGCGTATTGTAAGGCATGCGATGCATGTCAGAGAATTGAAAGACCATCGTGAAGAGATGAATTTCCATTACAACCTCAAGTATCGTTACAACCATTTGAAAAATGGGTGGTTGATTTTGTTGGGCTAATTTAGCCCCTAGGGAAGAAAATTGGGGTGCACTATATCATCACCTTAATGGAGTATCTTACTAGATGGGAAGAAGGACAGCTAGTAAAGGATTGTACAAGGGTGAGAACAACAAAGTTTTTATTTGAGTATGTCTTAACTATATTTGGCTACCCGAAAGTATTGATGAGCGACAAAGGTACACACCTTTTGAATGAAACAATCAACACATTAATATAGGAATTCCATGTCTACCATCAGAAGAGTACACCATATAAACCATAGGTGAATGGAACTATTGAAGCCTTCACTAAGATTTTGGAGAATGCGCTCACGAAGATCTGAAATGCGTAGTGAAATGACTAGGATGTGTGCATACCTGCAGTACTATGGGCATATAGGACTACTTGCAAGAAGCTGACAAGACAAACATCGTTCAGATTGGTTTATGGTGTTGAAGTTGTAATCCCGATGGAGTGTATTGTGCCTAGTCTATGCATAACAACTCTCACAGGTATTATGGATCGCAAAGCCTTGGAGGAATGGATCACGCAGCTGATGGAGCTTGAGGAAGATCGATTCTTGGTAGGATTCCATCAGTAAATACAAAAGGAACATGAAAAATCATGGCACGATCACCACATCGAGTTTCAGATGTTCAAGGTAAAAGATCTTGACTTGTTATATGATAGTAAATTCACTAAGTTTTCGGGGAAATTCCAAATGCATTGGCTAGGGCGATATGATATCAAAGAGATTACAGGTGGAGGTGCAATTCAGCTCGCGAAGCTAAATGGAGAACCTTTTGTGGGGAGAGTGAATGGGACCCGATTGAAGCTATATATAAGGGATCCTGTGCAATGACTATAAGGTGGCATGACAGTCTTAATGCTCCAGCTAGTTACAAGGGAGTGCGGGACTATAAACTACACAACCCATTTTGGAGGACTATGTAGCAGGCAGGCTGTGTGTACAATGACGAAGATGCAATCCAGGGAGCTACGCATAGGCAGCTGCTCCATGAAGGGAGGCATTGCACAACACAATAGAAAAGTGACCGTTGAAGTCACTATTCATGACTTGACAGCGATGAGACAATTAAGGGAAGTGGGCTGGCAGCATTTAAGGCAAAAATATTTGAAGATCTACCAACAAAACAACATTAATTGTTAAAATTTGGGTGGAATGGTTGGATTTGAACCAGCCCAAAAGAAAACACTTTGCACCCTTAGAGTTGTGGTTCAAATTGTATGTCTATCACTCATGAGCCAAGCATTTTGGGAGGGGTTCTTTGCACACACAAACATTTCTCTTGAAGCCCATGAGTTGTTAATGGAGAGGATGACTGCCACCAACCCCACTGAAGCTTTGAGTTCGAAATTTGTTGTAGTTGACACCCCAGGACCTGAAGTATCTAGTGTTGAAGCTACGCCTGCGATGCCCATGGCGCTGAGGTCACCAAGGCCAAAATAGTCCATGGCAAAAGACAAACAACCTGCCGAAAATAAACCTACAGCAAAGGAAATGCAGAAAAGTCGGTATAGGCACGTGCTTCCCTAAGGAAGCATACCATGACACCCACACAGAAGAAAGATAAGCAGCCAGCAAAAGTAAAGCAAAAGGTTATAAACTTGGAGGTAGAAGAAGGCCAAGGAATGGAAGACATCAATGCTGAAGGAGAGGAACCTATAACAAAGCTACCTAGGTATATCCCTCTGAGAAAGGGAAAGGCAAAGATCACAAAGGACCTGGACTCTGATAAATTGACCATTTCCATGCCCTTGCTACTTGAGCAGGTTCCTTTTGAAGGTTCGCGGCTCTCGCAAGTCCCACTATTGAATACAGAGGATTGGGACCTCGTGGATCATGCTAATTTCCCACACTTAATGACAGATAAATACATGAAAAGAGTTTATTATGAGGAAATAGGTGTTACAACACTAGAAACGGAGGAATGGGTCCACGATGTTGAGTAATTAGGATTGCTCAACTTGCTATGGGCGCCACATTACCACCGCACCCCCCTTAACACAATTTGTATATGTCAGCTGCTTACACTAGTGCATGATGGGTGCCTGTGGCTAGGAGGGCCTATACCCATCACATATATGCTCATTCACAGGATTATGCACCTGCCACATGAAGGTCTGAACTTGGCGAAGCAGTTTGGTAGAATGACAAGGGGAGAAGAAGCTTGTAGAAAGAATGAAGAAATATTACGATCTTGTAAAGAAGTCATGTGGGTACTCAATTTTATCTATCTCAGACCCCGCACTTCAATTGGCTACATAGATATTAGTAGGAAAGGTGATGATAAAGTGCCACATGGATGAAGTTCTAGCACCTATAGTGTCCCTACCTACATGAAAGGCGTACTATTCAACTGGTCTAGATACTTGTGCCAGGAATTCGTCGCAAATTGCACGAGGCTCAGGATGAAACCAATTCATTTCATTATGCTTCGTTATTGCTATTTGTTGTTTTGGTTGCATGGGAACTGCTAGAGGATAGCTAGTTTCCTCCACTTGAAGAAGGATTACCGGAAGCATTGCAGTTTGCTTCATTATGGGCTACCAAGGACCCTGTGCGGATGACAGAGACAAAAATATTTTGGGTCTTGATGGAAGCAAGTCTCTGCATGACTGTAAACCAACATCTGAGGTTGTCTCGAACATTGTACACATAGTTGTCAGTCTACACAAATTCAAGGATGACTTTCATAGGGTGTATATCTAGGCGCAGAAGGATCCAACACGAAAGTGGCATGACCTACCATATTTGGTCACAGACACAGATGTGAAAGAAGTAGTAGTGCGTTGGCTAGCCAAGTGGCACACCCCTTCAGATCTAGCTATTAGGCCAGACTAGGGTGTAGAGAGTGTTAGCTTGTTAGGGCCTGACCTAGGTTCAGAAGTGATTTAGCCAAACAAATCTCAAAACTATTGGCCCTTTTGGCAACAGCCTGTGGTGCGTGGACTATTCTCTCACCCTAGATAGTATGGGAGTGTGTTGGAACGAGGTTTCTACACCCTAGGGATGTCTTGATGAAGTCTCAGAAGTTTATGAACCAAACCTGCACGCTTGTGCTACTTCATGCAACTGTCTATCCTTCGCAACTTATGCAACTACTTCCTTGTAGCTCTTTGAAGAGCGCGAAGAGGGGCTATCTAGATCATTTATCCTTATTGTACTATTATTATAGATCTTAAATTAACTGTGTGGACCCAATATTCTCATTAATCATTCAGCATTCAGAACAAGTGCGCGTGATCATAAAACTATAACAAGATGCATGAATAGAATATAAGCATAGATACACAATATTTCATAATCAACTTATCTTTTATTAATTTCTCTATCCAACTACAATCTCAACTCTGCCCTGTGCGCTCAGCTGCAGGGGTCTGTGCACACAGCTGCAGACTCTACTAGGCCTTTGTGCACTTAGCTGCAGAGCCTCTTCGTACCACTACAACCCAAGACTCAGACTTATAGACTCAGAGCTCATTCATCATCTAAAAGAACATGTTATTTCTCCCAGCTAAGACTGCCTTTACACTTAGAACCTCACTCTATTTATACAATCCCATGGTCTACAGATCATGGGTAGGCCAACCTTACAACATATTAATTTATATTATTTTAGGGTGGATAACCCTAGACTCTAGCACTCCACATTTTGCAGGGTCTTTACATTGCACTTGACCAAAATTTGGGCTTCAAGCCCCAAAAACATACTATGGGGGATCCACTACCCAATAGGCCCCCAACACAATCATCGTGACTCATCCTGAGTCACTCTGCTGGTGCGGCGATCTTCGCGTGAAGTCCATCCAGTTGTGCCTCTGCTGCGTGAAGATCCATAGCGCATTGCTCTACCATCTCTTGGGTCCGTTCTGCTCGCTCGGTCAAATGTTCATTGTTAGGGTCAAATCCCTGTCTCAAATCACGCATTGCTTTCATTTGCATGAGTTTTCCTTTGATGTCAGTTGTGGTGAGGAAGGCCTCATCAATCCAAGGCTAGATGTGTGCTTTAAGTATTGCCTCTTTTTGGCACGCTGCGTCCACTTGCTCCTTCAATGCCTTTGCCTGTTGTAACCTTACAAGCCGCTGAGTTAGGAAAATTGTCTAGGTCGTCCTGCACACGATATCATATTGCATTTGAAGCTCCCACGCTTCTATTTCTAACCACTGTATGGTGGGGTCCTCTTGTAAGGTTGTCAGGACCCCGAAGGATTCTTCCAACAATGTGGTGCAACTTTCCATTGTTTGTTCAATTTCTTCCAACCCTTTTCGGATATCGTTGGCACACTAATCTCAAACTTCTGGGGGCGTGGAGAGCTACGCCTTTAATCATAGTGCAGTAATTTGCAGGTTGAGGTCCAGTTGGATCCTTGTAGCTTCCTCCTTCGTCTCACAAAATCCACTGGCCAATTTGTGGATCTAAATTCCTACTGGTAGATTTATCGCAATTTCCAGTTCTGGGACATGGAAACATGCTTCCTCTACGATCTGCTCCAACTGCTGGTTCTGAGCCACTGCTTCATCATGTTGTAGGCTAAGATGTTCGATGTTGATTATTGTTCACTTAGAATTTTCACTGCGCGTCCCTCCCTAGCATGGGGTTTTGTCGTTGCTCCGTCCTATAGCTGGTATAAAATGTCTCGCAGAAGGGCATCCAAGTTTAGGCCTAGTCCCTTGATCTGTCCTACCATGGCTCTATCCTCCACACTATCTACTATCAGTGCTCCTTCCGGCAACACGATGGTGTTAGCCATTTTGGCCCACAAAAAATTCTATGTTGTCGATGCTCTCGTGGCACCATAGACGACTACCGTTCCTTCTTGTGGGAGTCACACCTGAATTCCCTACAGTTGTGCCCTGAGTGCCCCCAACACATTCTGCTGCTCTGTCATTGCTTCTTAGAGTGCCTCCCCAGTGACCTTCCAAACTATGTCGCTGATTTCGTATAGATCACCCTCTGTCAATGTAATAGGCTCCCCATCCAATTTGGAAGCCTTGGTCTTCTTCCATGGCACTGTTTGTTCCATCCCACATGGCTCTTTCAATTATGTAGAGGTGGTGCTTGGGTCCATGTCTTCTTCCATATCATTTGTTCCATGTCTTGTGGTCACGTTCAGTCCTCTTTCCTCCTGTGTCATGGTGGTCCCAACTGCTGCTATTTTTTCAGTGGCCTTGGTCTATTCTACGGGGGCCTTTCCTGCCTCGCGGGAAGCCCTTTCCTTCTCGGCTAACTACTCGTTCTGCTTTTGTTGTGTCAGTAGCTTGGCGGCATCCTTCTGCCATTGTATCGCTGCCTCATCACACACTACCAAATCTGGGGCATGCCATTCGGGTGGCCATGATTTGAGCACCGTGAAAAGAACGTCATCAATTGCGATGAACAAGAGTTTGGTCCAGTTCTACTCTGGATCCTTTCGCACCTTGATATACACATTGTGCATATCCATCTTAAAGTCTGCAAAGCTCCGTAGATTGTCGTATACCATGGGGGATAGGCGTGGCCATTTGTGGATCCACATCTATATGCTCACCTCCATGAGTATCCAAAAGATCTTGATATTACAGATGCACATGGCGTGCCTTGTTGCCCAGAGCGATGCATATTTCGCTACCTCTGGCAAGTCCTAGTCAAGGGGAGGAAACTGACTGTCCTCCGGCAATTCCCCTGTAAACAACAAGATGGATAAGAGCAACCACACGTGGTGGAAGGTCTTACCCTGCTCCTAAGTCTCCTTGCAGTTCGTTAGGAACTCCTCGCAGAGGAATTGTGCCCAGTTGAACTATACCCCCTTAGTGCATTGTTTGGCCAACGATGACCATTGCTAGTACCTTATTGCTGCAGTATTTTCTCATCACTTTTCCTGCCAGCAGCTGAGTGGCTAGGTGCACCCCTTTGTCTTGAATGCTAGTAATCACATAGCCCCTGTACTTCTTCTCCAACTTGTATTTCTTCTTCATGGCTTCTATGAGCACCAAGTCTTCACTTTGGCTAGCTATTTTTGCAGGGTCCCTTCCCATATAGGGAAGGTTTGAAATCCTATGAATCAACTTTGTCATAATGGGAATCAGATCTTCCATCCACAAGTACCCCTAATGCACTAGGCAAAGCAGTTTCTTGATGATGAATATTGTGATTGGTGCTTGGTGAAAATGCGGAATCCATAGTAGGTGGAGTAGCCTGGCCTCCTCCAGCCTGCGCAACTATTTCTGTGGCTGCAGCACTGTAACTACCCCCTCCTTGATTTGTTTCATAAGTTTGCTAGTATCCAAATGTGGGAATTTTTCACTGTCCTTGAGGTCCCAATATTCAAATTTCATCATGGGTATGTGGCCTAGGACTGAACCCTCAAATAAAATTCTATCCGGGAGGAGTGGCATTTTGAGTGCGTTCTTAATGGTATCCACATCCTTGAGCAGTTTTGCTTTCCCTTTCCATGGGGGGACATATTTGGGAGTTTTGATGCAACATGCACTGGTTGAATGCCTTCCTCCACTTCTTCGTCTAGTTCAATCTCTTCTACAAAGGTCTGAAGATACTCCTCCTAATCATCTGTCTCAATATTTACCATCTTTCCCTTATCTTCCATAGTCAGTTTACCAAACCGTGGATTTCGCGGAGACATATGGACCAGTCCTGCTGCCTGTGGATCCTTTTTGGGCCTTAGTGTTCAGGGCGATTTAGGGATTTCCAGTGCATCCCCTACCGGAAGCATAGAGCTCTGCACATCTCCCTTGATTTTTAACATCATTCTGATAAGGGAATCCTATGTCTCCTTTGGCAAATGTTTCAAACCATGGACTTGCTTTCACAGCCTCCAAATTCGTTAGGTTCATACCCAATTGATAGCACAACAACTGAATTATCAAAACAGCAAGGGTTGTTTGGTGGAGAGTCACCTGTGATTTATAGGCCTTTTTGAATTCAAATTCGACCATTTCCCCCATATTCAGCTCATTAATGCGAGATTGGTGGTAGATAGTCCCAAATCTAGTTCTGACTTTGTGTCTTAATTGCCCATTGTCTACTCCTCATTGCCTTAAATTAGACATCATGTCATCAACAGTGACTCCAACAATCACTTCCCAGCCTACCTGCATGGCAGTGTAGCCCCCTGTGCGCGTCCGTGATCCGTGCGTCATACTGATCCTGCACACAACTTTCGTGTCGCACAACTCCCATACAAACTCTTTTATAGTCCTGTGCTCTCTTTCAATTGCTTAGAGCGTTGAGATTGTGCTTCCTACAAAGAGTTAGGTGGTCGCACCACTGTTACGAGGCTTCAAGTCACCTTTCAACCTAGTCTGCGGGCCTCCCTTAGTTACCCTCACACTAGTTAGGGCTTCGCGTTCTTCCTTATGTGGTGCACCTCACTAGTTACTTTCTCTGATAAGGTGCGGTCGCAACCAAGCTAGTATAGCCAGAAATTCTTGGCGACAATCTTCTAGTGTAGTGGTAGGGCTGTGCATACGTTGTCTTGTCCTTCTGTTGAGGCATAATGCTTGCAAAATTTTGGTTTCCAATTTTCTGATATCCATGTTCATTAACATGCTTTTTTGCTTCAATTGTACCTGATCTTCTTCGAGTTCGTGAAGCTCAAGGTTCCCTCACTGGATGGTTTCTTGAATCTGCATATATTCATCGTCGCACAGTTGCATAATCCCTTTGTTCCATTCCTCGCGTGTTGTCCCAACTGTGGGAGTTGTTGTATGAGGATTCTTCACTGCTCTTATGGTTTCATCTCTTCTCGTTAGTGTTGGGGTCATTTCCGCATTGTAGTTTTTGCTTATGGCTCTATAGGCCCATCGAACCACTGGTACATGCAGGTCCCAGTCAGTTTGCCTCACCTGGTAAACTTCGTTTATGATTCTGCATAGTTCTTTGAATGATTTGACGTGGAATATTTTTCGCTTTTCCTACTATCGTGTCTAGTTCTATTCTTCGATCCTTAGTCTGGGATGTGCTTTCACAACACTCGTCTACCTGACTCTTGTTCGATGCTGGGAATTCCCAAATCATAAGCACATCCATCTTCTACTTTCATGCCAGTTTCCAATGGTCTTCTAATGTATACTCCACCATCGTGCAGGTGTTGTGCACAACGCCCATTCCAACGCACCTTACTGTTGTTGTTCCAGTACCAAACTTTCAAACTTTTCTAAGAATTCATCCACCATTGTTACCCCATCATATGTTGGTAGTTCCCTTGCTTCTGTCATCATGCACTACAGTGATCTAATCATCATTTTGCAATTCAACGTTGTCACTTCATGCAACCGGTTCTGCCAACATTCTACTTCTTCATCTGAATCTGAAGTACAGGAACTGTCATGCTCTCATGAGATTCTCCCATCTGCAGTAGGGTTCACCCAATCCTGGTTGTGCACTACTATCTGGTAAATACAATCTAGCTCATCCTCACTTTCATCGTCATGCACTGGTTCAGTGTAACATGCTCCCTTAGTTGGGTATAGCGGAACTACTACACATAGGGACTTTTTCTCGAAGATCATCTTTCGCTTCTTCAAGTTGATAACTCCATTCATATCAGTGGCCTAGTCTATCCCTAGCAACGCGGGATAAGGATTGTTGTCATCAACAATCTCTATTACTTTAAAGTCTGTCTGCATGCTCGCACCTTCAATATCAACTGTTACCCCTTGCAACCTTCCCGTGGGAAATATCTTATGTTGGTTCACCATTTGTAATTGAATGGGAGACCACTGTGACGTGGGCCTGCCCATATGTTCCCATGTCTGCTTCGATAATACATTCACGTCCGAACCCTAGTCTAGGATTACCTAATCCATTTCATATTCCCCAATATGCACCATCAATCTCATTTCCCTCTCGGTGCATAATGCGTGCTTCCCCAATTTCCGGACTACGCATGGCTCCCCTTACCCCACAAACCTAGTGATCAACTCCTGTATTCCCTTAACTACCTTATTGTCACACAATAGTTTCATGCATGTCTCTAAAAAGGTAGTAAGCATAGAAGGATCCATTCCTAGCTCTGGTTGATCCTTACTACCTGAAGTAGAGGCCTCTGTGAATCTCTTCTTAACTTCCATGAATGTCTCCTTTGTGTGTTCTAGGTCAAACTCAGGTTCCTTTGTAGGAGGCTTTGAACCCATGTATCTTCCTTAGGCTACTTCCCCTTATCCTCCCTTGTGGTCACACCACTTCTGAGCATCATGTTAACATTTGGGTCTTCTTCGCACGGTTCCGACCTCATCATTTAGATATTCTGAGTTGGAGGAGGCTAGAGTACCCCTTTCTTGTGCATCTATGCGATCAACGTAGGAAAATCTACCATTTCATGATCAAACTAAGCACAATATGAACAAGATACTCTCATTGGGTTGGTACAATCATGGGTGTAGTGCCCTGGTCCTCCGCAATTGTAACAAATTAACTATCCATGACCCCTTCCTAGCCCCATCCCTCCTCATCCTTGACCTCGCCCTTGAAATCCAGCATGTGCCATCCTTGTGGCTAGGTCGAGGCCTCGCATTTCCATATGCATTCTATAAGCTGGCGTCCGATCCATCATTAACTCATAACGATGACAAGTACGCTCGTCGTGGCCCACTGACCTACAAAAATTACAAAACAATTGCTAGGGTGCCGGTGTATACTTCTACAATAAATGACAATTATTCATTGTGTGTTTTCCTCCTATCTGACAGATCATGCACCACAGCATGGGTGTCACACTCGGCCCTGCTTGTGCCTCCAGTCTCAATGGAATTGACCCCCCTCCTACCAAGTAGTTCGCGAATACTAGACAGTGGTCTTTAGCATGACCCTAGCCTTTTAATTTTACACACCAAACTTACTCACGTGCCTCTTGCCACAGTGCCCTATCCTGCTTCAAGATCTGCATTTCCAGGCAGAGATTTTGTATTTGCACATTGATTTGTTGAACCCCCAACCCCGGATCTTGTATCAGTGTTTCATGCAACCTCATCGCCATTTCCGATGCTTCGGCCTAGGTAGCAAGTCTCTGTTGTGACAACGCCATCCTCAATTGCATTGTTAGAGATGTCACAAACCATGTGCGATGTTGCGCATCTGTGAGTGTCATATTAGCCTCGCGGATCATACTCTTTAGTCGCTAAGCTAGATCCTAGGGGGTCTCGCCTGGAAGCATCGTGATCTCTTTAAATCTAATGATTGACTGTGTCTCTGATTTTGGCCGGCTAAATTCTCTGTTCAGCACATTTTGGATCTCCGTTATTCCTGCATTTGGGTGATCATTAGAGTGCTTGATATACCATGTCAACGTGCGATCCTATAGTGCACTCACCAATGTATCCTTCTTAATGTTGTCGTCCGTGACCTCTTGTGCTTCCCACACTACTCTTACCACGAACTAGAACTAATCCAGATCCTCATTCCCTACTCCTCTAAATATGGGTAGTTTGATCGCACTTGCCATGCTTAACTGTGGATTTGGTGGAGGTGGGGTGGGTGAAGATGGGGGTTAAGGAGGTGAAGCGGGTGGTGGCATGGGTGGAGGTGGTAACTGCGGAATGAACTGCCTTATCAAACTGATCACACTTCTTGGAGATAACTGAGCGAGCTATTCCTCGTTCTCTCACGAAGGTGAAATTAAAGGACTATTTCCTACTTCCCCGCTACCTTTGTATATCTTTCCACTCCATGTCGTTCCAAACATTAATGTATTCGCATAACCTTCTTTTCACATAACAACATCTTAATCAAAGTATTCAAAATTTTAATGTACTTACCTCGCGACCCCATGAGGAAATGTCTTTCTGCTTCGTTGTAGCTCATAGTTGTGTCTATCACAAATTCAGTGACAAACCCCCCTATTATCCAGTCGAGCCAATGGTCCACAGCTCACGCGATCTTATCTTTTGATGGCTCCAGTCTGCGCACTAATTCTAGAGTCCACACTATCGGTTGGTCAAGCTTATACCTTCCCTAGCTGTTGGCTAACCTTGCGATCCACTCATACAGTTTAGAAGGAAAGGACGTGAAGAAAATATTGTGTATTTCTGTGTACACGTAGCGATCTAGGCACCTTTTCTCGGATACCTGCGGAGTTCTGTTTTCCTATGTCATGAACTTGTGAAGCTTATTTTCCAACCACTCTTCAATTTATTTTTTTGTTGCATTCCAGTGGCATGACATTAGATATCCCTTAGGCAAATACCGGTCCTAGCAATGGAACCATTTGTTGGCTTGTTGGGGCCTGACCCAGGTTCAGAAATGATTTAGCCAAACAAATTCTGAAACTACCGACCCTTTCGGCAACAGTCCATAGTGCACGGACTGAGGCCTCACCTGAGGTAGTATGGAAGGGTGTTGAAACCAGGTTTCCACACCCTAGGGATGTCTTGATGAAGTCTAGAAAGTTCACAAACCGAACCCATGTGCTTATGCTGCTCCACGCAGCTGTCTGTCCTTCGCAACTTGTGCAACTTCTTTTGCAGAGCTCTATGAAGAGTGCGAAGAGGGGCTATCTAGATCCTTTATCCTTACTGTGCTATTATTATAGATCTTAACTTAATTATGTGGACCCAATATTCTCGTTAATCATTCAACATTCAGAACAAATGCACGCAATCATAAAACTATAACAAGATGCATGAATAAAACAAAAGCATAGATACACAATATTTCAGAATCAGCTTATCTTTTATTAATTTCTCTGTCGAAGTAAAATATCAACTCCTCCCTACACACTAAGTTGTAGGGGTCTGCGCACATAGCTGTGGACTCTACCAGGCCTCTGTGCACTTAGCTATAGAGCGTCTTCCTACCTCTACAACCCAAGACTCGGACTTACAGACTCAGAGCTAATTCATCATCCAAAAGAACATGTTATTTCTCCCAGCTAAGACTGCCTTTACACTTAAAGCCTGGCTCTATTTATACAATCCGACCTTACAACATATTAATTAGGCCGACCTTACAACATATTAATTTATATTATTTTAGGGCAGACAACCCTATACTCTCGCACTCTGCGCCCGCATTTCGTGGGGTCTTTACATTGCACTTGACCAAAATTCATGTTTCAAGCCCCAAAAACATACTATGGGGGGCATCTGTTGCCCAAAAGAGAGTGCTACCATGGAGAAAAGGAAGGATACCTCTAAACAAGATGTGCAGAACTTGGCTGTGTAGAAAAAGAAGGATGTTGCAGAGAAGGCTCGTGTTGAGAAGGAACACGCTGCCAAGGAGAAGGCAGAATAGGAGCAGCGCGAGACCCAGAAAGGTGACAAGTCACCTTCACCAGAAATAGAAACATAAAATCTTTAAGGGAAAGGTGGTGGAGGCAAAGAAGTGCAGTGCAACCCCTTCATTCTGAAAAGGTGTGAACTGAAGCAGCAAGCTGGATCAAGGAAGAAAAAGAAAGATTAGAAAACATAGGTGGATCCCATGGTGCTCAAAGAAAGCGATCTAGATGAGATCAATGATAAATTCAGGGATGCTGCAACAAAAGTACTGCAGTAGTTGGAACAGTAGTACATGTAGATATGGGGATGAGTTCATAAGGATCTTCACGAGTTGCAGTTCCAAGCAACCAAGATCCAAGAAGATGTTGGGAAGGTGAGCGGCGCATAAGGCAGTTTGGCACGGGGTAAAAGTAAAACCATGGAGATGGTTTTATGGTTGTAGGATGTGCGAGTCTCCCCCTTTCCTACACGTTCAATCTGCACTAACACCAAGGAACAATGCACCCTCCTTGACAAGGTCCCAAATATGGGCCTGAACCTTGTCGCGATATCACTGGATTCATTGCATGCATTACCATAGGGAGTCATGGAAGAGCTTGGCATCAGGGAACAATGACCACTTAGTGCTGTCAGTGAAATCAAAGTCAATAATTAGTATTTTGTCACTGCAAAGATGCAGTTTCTGTAGGAGAAGGATACACTCTAGGCACACAGTTCACGACTAGAGTCAGCAGTTGCAAAGACATGCAGGATGGTGCTTAAGCTTCATATCCCCGAGGATGCACAACTAGAAACGAAGATTATAAAATAATTGTTGGTGTGCATGAAGCCAAAGCTAAGGTTACCCGAGTTCAATTTGAAGTCAATATGAAGATTTCCAAGCTACAATTGAAATTTCAGCCAACAACTCAACCTGAGGTCTAGGAGCAGTGCGGAACCACCATAAAGAAGGAATGGCCACCCTAGATGCCACAATCACTAATTGTTCGGTATTATTTGAGCAAGCCATGGATTTGGTGACCAATCTATAGGAATATCCAAACCTATAGACACTAAATACAGATATTAGGGAGTTGCAACAATTGTATGATGAAGTTAGGGTAACAACACGCTCCATCGGACCAGCGCAACGCCTTTCAAAATTATAGAAGGGGAAGCAGCTCCTGGTGCAGGTAGAGGCATCACAATAGAAGGAGGCCTTGTTAAAGGCCAGATTGCAACCATGGTTTGAAAGGGCTTATCAAGTCGAGTTGGGGGATCTTCGTAGCAACATCGCAGTGCCATCAAAGTGACTCAAGGGCGAATCATGACCTTTGTGTTGGGGGGCTATTAGGTTTGGGTCCCTTGGGTTAGTTTTGGGGTTAAGATGACCCAAGTTGTGATGTATTTTTTGTAAGAAATGTAAACTCTTTGTTATTTTTGGATTTGGAGCGTGTAGACGAGTACAAGTCAAAGGGGTTTTAGCCCCTTGTTTATGTAAAGTTTGAGTCAGTTTTTAGACCCACCCATGGTCTGCGGACCATGGGATTGTATGAAAAAGGATATAAATAGGTGTGTCTAAGAGATTCTAATGCATAATCTGGGATGTAATGGGTCATTAAGAGGAAAGTAATAACATAGAGAAGTGGGTCAGATAGGAGAGAAAGGCTCTGTAGCTGAGTGCGCAGAGGCCTAGGTAGAGTCTGCAGCTGAGTGTGTAGAGGCCTAGGTAGAGTCTATAGCTAAGTACGTTAGCCCTTGCAGCTGAGCGTGCAGGGTAATTTTGAGTCTGTAAACTAACTAAAGATCAATAAAGAAGATTACCAAAGAAAAAATGTGTATATCTGTTTATCTCTTTTTTGGCCCCTTTGAGATGGTCTGAAAGGTCACCAATTCACGAGATTGGGTACCTATTTTGGACAGTGATCTTGTTCAGTGCCTGATAGTCAATACAGAGCCTCTAGGTCCCATCCTTCTTTTGTATGAATACAATCAAGCTCCCACAAGTTTATGAGCTTGGCCTAATGTTTCCTTTTTGCAATAGTTTTTTAATTTGCTTCTTGATCTCACGGTTCTTTAGAACATAGTGTTGATACATCGGTCCATTGGCAATGGCATGCCTAGGGTCAAATCGATGGAGTGCTTGACCTGAAAGTGCAGATGTACCCCTTTGGGTGATGCGAAAATATCCCTGTACTCCTTCGTGACATTTTCCATCTGTTGTTATTGTGTAGAGGTGCCTTGCCCAGAAGCTGTGGCCACAACCTCGTTCTTACCCTAGGGGTGAATCATAAGGAAAAAAAAAATCCTAGTATGGGAAATGATCTTATTGCATTGCTTTGTAGTGATCAAAGAGATGGAAGTAGGCAAGGCTACCTCAAGTATCATGTACAACTTATCAGCCAAAGTGCTAATCACAAAGAGAGGTGTAGACTCATATACAACATCTCGCTTCCACAAGTATGGTTGTCCTAACAATACATCAAAAAGTTTAATAGGAGCAACGTCACATAGTACCTCATTCGTGAAGGGCTTGATATTGTAGGGAAGGCAACACTGCTAGCTGACTCGAAGATCTTGTCCTTGGTGAAGCCACTAGATGGTGTACGGTTGTGGATGTGTTGTAGTCTTTAGGCCCAGCCTCTTCATGACCTCTACTAAAATGAGTTTCTTTTGGCTCCTGTTGTTGAAAATGAATTGTAGCAGAGAACCCTTCACCCACATTTGTAAGTGAAAGAGGTGTTACCCTTCCTCTGGATCTTCAAGATCAATCTTCTGGATCGTCATGGTGGCCACAGTGGCACTGGGCTCTACATCAATGATCTGCTTCCCTTTGTCATTTCCCTTATCGAGTTTTTATTTAGAGTTGGAACCTGGATCTGATTTGGAAGCCTTCATCTCAGCAACCAATGACTGCTTGGCCTGACACTCACTTGTATTGTGAGTGGAGCTCTTATGGAACTCACACCATTTTCCCATGTCCTTCTTCATCTTCATGGTGTTTCTCTTTGCTTGCGGCTTCAATGGTTTGTCCTAGGTAGCCCCACCTTGGCTTGGTCCTTTGTTCTATGGTTTGTGGGCTCCTTTTCCTTGCTTTGGATTTGTAGATCCAAAGTCCCACTTCTTCTGTTTAAACTTCTTCTCAATCTTGACAATGTACTGATACACTCTGCTGAACGAGGAAATGTCCAGCAACCCAATCTTGTCCTGGATGTACTTGTGTAGACAGCCATGGTACTTGAGCACCAAATGCTACTTAGTATCCTTAATACCTAGCTTCATGTGAAGGGTATGGAAAATATTTGTGAACTCTGGCACATATTGGTCCCTTCCCTACCATAGCATGGTTCACTTTATGTATTTGTCTTCATAGCTCTTGACAGCGTGATAATGTTCCTTGATGGCATCTCAGAAAGAATTCCAAGTAGTTGTGGCTGAAAATAGCGAGGGTTCACTCTCATCCTTTCATTCACAGTAGGTTTCCCAGTAGTCCTTGACATGTGGGGCAACTTTAAGAAGTGCACCTCTAGAGTGGCTGCTAGATGAAGATGCATCATCTGTGGGTAGTCGTTGAAGGATCTAGGCAAGTTTATCCATCATCGCATCCCTCTGTCACTCGAGTACTTCCTCAAGCAATATTTTTAAAGGATCTCTTGCCCCCTCCCTCGTCTTTCTTTTCTTCCACCACGGGAGGTCGTCAGGTTTTTTGAGGCTTATCTAGCAATGGTTTATCTAGATCAAGCCTTAACTCCTTATACCCTGACCTTGTTGGGGACATGCAAAGAAAAAAAGAGAAAGAGTAGAGCACTTTGATACCACTGATATAACCTTAAACATGAATGCAAAAACTTACAAATATAATCATAAACACATAGATACAATAGAAAAACACTGAACAATGCTTACAAACATAATGGAATTGAGATAGCTCGGGCATTGGTAGCTTATCTATGAAAAGAGATGTGGTGGCTACATTACTCTGAACTGTGTTACAATGAGGCTTCAAGGCCTATTTATTATTGGAAAACATGAGAAAACCCTAAACAACCAAAACCCTAACCCCGAGAGATATAACACCAAGAGTTTGTGGGCCCCATTGGGGTTAGTTGGGCAGCCAATTTCCCGAGCTTTAACTTGGTCATATTATCTCTATTTGGAGCATACGATACCTTGTTGGAAAGGTCTTGCAATAAGCCCTTTATTATGGCTATGGGCCTACCGCAGACCCAAAAAACATCATTTTGTGCGTCAAAACTGCTCCGGAAGTTTAGGACCCAAAAAACTACTAAAAATAGTAAATGTTGAAATGAACAAGGAAACAGATGAAACTGACTGGGGGGTCTAGGCGGAATAGGTGGGTGGCCACCAATATCCACCTAGATCATAGGCCACCTTTTTTATTATACAAAGTAAAAATCCCACATATTATCCACATTTGTCACATGCAAGTCTTGCATGAGGTCAAGGAAGAGTTTTGCATAGAGTTTGTTCATTGCAACCCTCCTTTTTTTTCTTCCAATGATTTAATGATGTTGAAGCACCCCCTACTATCCATAGGTCTTTGAAAGAGAGGGAGTGCAAGTCTAGAAAAAACTTAATTTTATCATTCAATAGAGCTAGACCATAGAACATATATTTCATTAAAATAAAATAAAAAATATTATAAGGACATCACTAAAATTGAGTTTTTTGGTTATTTTGAAATTCTATATCCACTATATAAATCCAAAGTTAATCAAATATGTGTTATTGGCAATTACAATTCTTCCTATTGAATTATAACTTGTGACTTGAAACTGACTTGAAAGAATGCATGGGGCTACAATCATATTGGTGATGGTACTTTTCATTGCATCCAATGCCACCTAGGCACTACGTTTCAAATATTTATCTAATATTTCTCTTAGACACTCACTAGAGCACTTTATTTCTTGTAGCATGGGTACTATAGGGTTTTCATTATGATTTTCATATATTAGGAGCCTTAGCTTTCCTTTGCAGTTATGGCCCCTAATGGTCTATGTGATTAATTTCATTGATAAATATGGGAATGGAGTGGAATGCTTATGTCATGAGAGTCATCTTACCTAAATTGGATAACATATCACTCACTTCTTGTATGAGGCTTTTGTTTCTTTCTTTCCCTTCTTTTTTCCTTCCTTATAGTACTTTAAGGTTCCTTGAAGTTGTGAGTTTAGATTCCATATCTTGATGAACCTGAGCTTCGATATGTCATCCCTTTACTATTATATAAGTTCAAGTAGGGTTGATGACTCATCTGCATATTTTATTTCAAGATTGTTTGCAGATATTTTCCTTTTAGTCTTCTACGATGCTTACTAAGGTTAGTTATTCCACATCCATTTCTTTTGCATCATCCTAGGTATCTCCTAGGGTTGTTTCTCTAAATGTGTGTTGTTTGTTTGTGGCTCTTTTTGGATGATTTCTATTGGAAATAAATTTTTATTCATGTCAACAGGCATCATTCAAAGGTACAAATGTCAAATAAATACCTCAGTGATCAGGTTCCAGGCACACAAGAAGGGAAAATGATCAAAATTAGTGTAGTACTTTTGGATCCAATTCTAGAGCAACAGATCATCTTAAGAATAGATGGATAGAGCTTTGAAAGAGATTTCCAATGGTATGCAGATGTTCAAAAATGGCAGATGTGGAGGACACATTCGCAAGAGAAAGTGTTTTCATTGTCAGTGATTGGCAACAGGATGACACCATCTTGACGGTGGCACCCTAGTGGGTACACCCCAGAGGTTTCAGATTTGGTGCAAGTGAAAAGCATTGGGATGCATTGAGTGGGTGGAGCGCACCTGGTAGTGGTAGCTTGGAATTTTGTTTGGAGTGCACATGCCTAAGCGCTGGGAGGAAAGTGTCAGACTACATGGTGGCTTTTTTATGGCAATGGAAACAACCCTTTGAATAGGCTTTTGGTCACGGAACATGGATTCCTACATAGTTGATTGCGTAGATCAAAAATGAATATCCACCCTAGCGGAACCCCTCACAAAACCACAATCAACTCAGCAGTTGTTTCAAGGACAAAATTATTGAACCGATTTTTTATTTTTATAAAAACAAATTAGAAAGGAAAATGGTCGTAAAACAAGCCTCAGGTAACCTTCTCTCTCCTCTCTAACAACTGGACAGGTGGTAACATTTGATTGGCCCAGATGGCAAAAAAATATGACATCAACTTAGATAATAGGAGCATGACACATGGAAACCAATTTTGGCACTTTTGTATACCCAAAGGGCCCAAATTTGAGTGACACATCTCACCACTAATAGGTCAACACATTGTTGGTGCACTAAGATGTCTTTTGACAGGCAATCTTAATTCCTACATTAATTTTTTTGAAAATAGCATCAAGAAATGCTAAAAATAGAAATGATATAAATAGAATTTCAGGTACCACTTTTGGAAATAGCAACAAGGAATAATAAAATAGAAATGCTAAAAATAACATTGCTATAAATAGCATTTTGGGATACATTACAATTTTAGTTAGTCCCTGAACTAAAATTGAGAATTAAAATTCGAATTTGATTTTAGCAACTGTTTGAAAAATAATTAATTAATTCATCTTGAGTTAGTTAGTTGGAGAGAATCAAACATGAAGTCTATGTGAAGACATGCAACAGTTTCCCCTTTGATAGAGGAAGTTATCCTCTGATTAAGGAGATCAGGATGAGTTGTACTTTGAGTTGTAATTAGTTAGCTTAGTTAACTGATTTAAGTCTAGTTAGATTAGTTCCAACAATTTGTGGAATTGATTATAAGTTCAGTTAGTTAATGCATGCATGCATGTAACTACTGCACTTCAGATAACTAAATATTCTCTCATAAATAACTCATGCATGTCAGTTCAGTCAGAGACCCAGTTGAGATCAGATGATGGGACAATGTACTATCAGTTGCAAGAATATTCCATTGAGGATATCTCTTGCATGTAGAAGGAATTCATTCCTTGGAGATTGCACAATTATTTCTGAGTTTAGTGAGTTGTGTGAGAGGTCAATTCACACAGGTGGTAGCTTGAGGACACAGGAGAAACTGCGCAAGGAAATAGGAGGCTTGGAGGATTGAAGGAAGGCATATGTGTTGTCTATTCTATCTATGAGTAGCAATGAGGAATTGTACTAAGATTTGGATAGCTTGTGAGCTAAAGCTTTGTGTAATCCAGACATATTTCCACTTGTATGATAATACATAGATCAAGGTTTATAGTTGAGGCTTTCCCCAGAGAGTTATTTTGTGTTCATGTGTGATTGATTTCACATTGTCTGTTATATGTGTTCTATTTGATCTTGCTCAAAATCGATTAAGCTTCCTGAAGTTTTTTTGTAGAAGTAGATCAAGTATTTTGCTTTAGTATATTGCATTATCAGGTGATCTACAGTGAGAATTTCTACATAGTATCAGAGCAAAGGTGATCAAAGTGAAGAAGAATATACAAAGAAGGGAGAAGTTTGAAGTTTGAAGTTCTTGATTATAGAAATCGAATTCTTATCACATCTCAAATTTCACCAATGGCATTCAACGGTTTGAGACTCAAGTATGCCCTTCATAGCAGCTTGAATTATATAGACTGGAAGGATCACATGGAAGTGATATTAGAAGATAATAGTTTGAAAGACTTCATTGATCAGGAAGTCCCCAAGCCAGCAACTGTGAATGCCTAAGAATTAGCAGAATGGAAGAAATGTGTGGCTAGAGCAAGGAGAATCCTTCTAGAGGGAGTTCAAGACCACATAGTCTCAAGTCTCCATGGGAAGGAGACATTGTTTTCAATGTGGAAAAAATTGAAGGATCTATATCAGAACAACAACAATCAGAGGAAGTTGGCGCTGAAAGACAAGCTTCGGAAAATTAAGTGTGAAAAGGGCAACATGATCTCTACATATCTGAACAAGCTCACCACCTGCAGGGATGAGATTGGAAGTGTAGGAATCATGACAACCGATGTTGACATGGTGAGTATTTCTCTCTTCAGTCTTCTTAAGAGCTAGCATAGCTACCAAGACTCGGTAAACAAAAGAGAGAAACTACCAGATTGGGAATGACTTTGGTTGGATTTGATGCAGGAGGAGATAAGAAGAAGCACCAGAGATGGATCTTCATCAAAGCAAGATGATGAAGAAAATATAGCCTTAGTGAGTAAGGCGAGGAAAGGAGAAGGGAAGGCATCCCATTCCAAATCCAGTTCTTTCCATGGTGGGAAGAAGATTGAAAAATCGAAAGTGAGATGCTTTCATTGTCATGAGGTGGGCCATTCTGCAAAAAATTGTCCATTGAAGAAATCCAAGATGGGATCCAAGGAAGGATCTGAAGGTGAGGCATTGGCCTCTCAGTTCGAATTGGATTTTAGCCTCATCGCATGCATGGTTTCATTGATGATGGGTTGTGGTTGGTTTCTTGACGGTGGAGCCTCATTCCACATGACCGGCGATAAGAGTCTATTCAGTACCTTGGAGGAGAAAGATCTCAAGATACTCATAGCAATGGGTAATGATGAAAAGAATAGTGTTTTAGGTGTGGACACAGTTTCTTTTTAGAGGGAGCATGGAGCTCACATTACCTTAACAGATGTTAAGTATGTGCCAAGACTGAAGAAGAACTTGGTATTGATCGCGATGTTGGAGGACAAAGGCTATGATGTAGTCTTTAGTAAGGGAAATGTTTTCCTTAGACACATCACCACAAGACAAGTGAAGCAGATCAGTTCACGAGTCAAGAACTTGTATGCTCTTGAGGTTCAAGAGGCATGCAAAGCCTTTAGGAGCAACACAAATGTTGGAGACTTGGTGGTTGAGAGGGGGAGTACATTACCTATCAACATGCAATGCCAGAAGAAGTCTCAGAAAATTGTGGAGGAGACACAATTGGTTAAGCAGCTTCAGGAGGTTGTGGAGTAGACACAACTGGAGAAGCCGAGAGGAGATCGAATGGAGGCATCCACTCATGCAGAAACCTCCAGTAGGGGGAAATTTTGAGCCAAGTGGGAAGAGGTACCAAATGAATCCATACCTCTAGGTGTGAGGTGGGGTGATGTGAAGTGAAAGTCCCAAGAAGGCTGAAATAGGGGTAGGATCCTTGAGGTACCCAACCTCTTTGATTAGACCTTGTTACGGGAGCCCCGACGAGGAGTAGCCGGATTGGCTTAGTGGGTAGAGATAGATGCGATGGAGCGGTAGAGGAATCTTCACCATCAAAGGGTGTTTCTAGCCCAATAGGGAGGTTAGTTGGGAGATCAGTTACTTACTTCTCAGTAACTGAGTTGCAATGCAGCAATGGGCAGCACGATGCAACAAGATGAGAGGAGGTGCAGTGCGGATGCAGTGCTAGGAGACAGGACCAGCAACAACATGAATGCAGTAGGAGGAATTAGTGTGATTGATGCAGTCAGAGGTAAAAGTGACAGAGGCTAGAGCAATCAGATACTGAAGAACACAGAGGTGCAAAGTTTTTAGTTGATAGAGGCAATAACAGTTAGAGACTTTGATGACAGAGGCATCATCCTGATTCAGGTTGGATAATTTTTTGTTTCTAGAGTTGTTGGAGCAACAACACTAAGGAGAAGTGTTGCATGCAGAACACTCCAAAGGTTTAGGATCAGGTTTGAGTTGAATGCCTTTCTTGTTGAGAGGGAGTGTTGAAAATAGCAATAAGAAATGCTAAAAATAGAAATTCTATAAATAGCATTTTAGGTACCAGTGTTGGAAATATAAACAAGGAATGATAAAATAAAAATGCTAAAAAGAACATTGCTATAAATAGAATTTCGAGATAAATTCCAATTTTAGTTAGTCCCTGAACTAAAATTGAGAATTAAAATTCGAATTTGATTTTAGCAGTTATTTGAAAAATAATTAATTAATTCATCTTGAGTTAATTGTTTGGAGAAAATCAAACATGAAGTCTATGTGAAGGCATGCAATAGTTTCGCCTTTGATTGAGGAAGTCATCCCTTGATTAAGGAGATCAGGATGAGTTATACTTTGAGTTGTAATTAGTTAGCTCAATTAATTGAGTTAAGTCTAGTTAGATTAGTTCCAATAGTTTGTGGAACTGATTGTGAGTTCAGTTAGTTAATGCATGCATGCATGTAACTACTGCACTTCAGATAATTGAATATTCTCTCATAAATAACTCATGCATGTCAGTTCAATCAGAGACCCAGTTGAGATCAGATGATGGCAGACTGTACTATCAGTTGCATGAATATTCCATTGAGGATATCTCTTGCATGTAGAAACAATTCATTCCTTGGAGATTGCGCAGTTACTTCTGAGTTTGGTGAGTTGTGTGAGAGGTTAATTCACACAGGTGGCAGCTTGAGGACCCAGGAGAAACTACGCAAGGAAATAAGAGGCTTGGAGGACTGAAGGAAGGCATATGTGTTGTATATTCTGTTTATGAGCAACATTGAGGGATTGTACTGAGAGCTGGATAGCTTGTGAGCTAAAGCTTTGTGTAATCCAGACATATTTCCATTTGTATGATAATACAAAGATCGGGGTTTTTAGCTGATGCTTTCCCCATAGTATTCTTTTGTGTTCATGTGTGATTGCTTTATGATTCTCTGTTATATGTGTTCTATTTGATCTTGCTCAAAATCAATTAAGCTTACGTAAGTCTGTTTGTAGAAGTAGATCAAGTATTTTGCTTTAGTATATTGCATTATTAAGTGATCTATAGTTTCAACCCAAGGCAAGTCTTTTTATTTCAAGAGTGTCAACACGATATATGCAGTGAATTCAGAGTTTAACTGATAATGAAAGAAATTGGAATCATTGCAATAGCTAATGACTATCTCTTTTAAATCCAATCCAACCCACTCTGAAAGGAATATATCTGAAAGAAATTCATAACACACTTTGAAATTCTACTTAACCTGTTATGAAAGAAAATGAACCTAAATCACACTTGGCAATCCCAAATGGAATTGAAATTAACTCGCTTAATCATGAAAGAAAACTATAACAATTGAACAGCAAATGATAATTGAACGATAGATGTTAATCGAATAGCAAGTGATAAATGAAAAACAAGTAATAAATGAACAACAAATAACCATGTAAGCATCGTATGGAAAGCAATCGATTACATCTCTGAGATGTATGATACCATTACTTGGAATGAACAATGATCTAATCATAATCAATTAAATCAAGAGCATCACACATATCGAACGTGCATCTAAATCTGAATCTTGAATAAACAACAAGTATGAATCGGAATAGTCAATCCTCACAGTAATCAAAATGATATCAACTTAACAACAATAAACAGTAAAGAATAGACAGAAAGAATTATAACATAGGTAAAGTAGCAGATCTTCTCTTGATTGGGACCAAAGTCTCCAGAAGGCCCCGCTATTAGATACTTAGAAGATGATTATAAATTAAGCACAGTCTTCTTCATTAAAACAAGTAATTGAGTTACACCATCACCACGATGAAAGTATTATATGTCAAAAAGAATAGTTACAAACTGTGAATTTCTGAACTAGCCATGTAGTTTTCCTTTCGGCCTTATATATAACATTTAGAAAAGAAAATTATAAAAGTGAATCCTCAAGATCAGGGGATCCTGAGGATTTCACAATACCGATCTGATTCTATCACAAAACAACATTGGTCTTCCTGGTCTTCCACTATCCTGCTTTGCCTCTGACGCTGATTTTCTCCTTTATGAGATGTTGTTGTTCTATTGATTGAACAACCATCATCCAATTCGCGTATTCTGCACATAAAGATAGTAAATGTCATTTTTTCCTACTTAGATTCATCTAATTTGTTATTGATTACTTTTACCCATCTTCAACTATGTTTCCACTACTTTTATCCATAAAACAAATTTAGACATGTGAAGATGAATGCTAAATAAAGCTATTTACAAGGAGAAAACGTCCGTTTTTCTCGACTCAACATACTTCCCAGCTTACCTTATTTCATTTCCTCATGCAATTAAATGGTTTAGGTGCAGCTGAGTTAGGGAATAGGTAGGGAATAGGTAGGATATACCTCCTCTTTATCAACTCTGAAACCGTTTTTCTTCTGGAGCACAACGAAAGCCTAGTTCACCTCTTAGCCTGTTAGGTTATAATCACAACAATACCTGTCTGGGGGATACCATATGATTGGGCTCCTATACCAACATCCTATCCATTCGAGCCCCATGGTTAATACCATGTTACTGTATTTATGGAAGCGAGAGGAGGCAACTTTAAAATTATGGTATCCGAATGGTTCTTCGTTCCTGACAGTATTGTTGGGGACTTCCCACTTTTGTCTGGCTATAGACAAGGCTTCTTGCTTGATCTCCTGGAGGCAATCCTTCCCAACTTGTAAAATGTCCATGTGGAATTGCCCTAATTGGCCCACAACACCAGCTTGCTTCATAAATTTCTTGTGCCTGACAGAGAGATGCAGAGGTTTTGTAGGCTCCCCCCAACCCATAGGTCAATTCCACATTATCGTTTTCTAAAAGTATTATGGACCTTGGCCCATTTAATTTGGTTAGTAGCAAGGGGAAGAAAGGATTGGAATTGGGCATCCCCTATAAAAGGGCCAAGGTTTCTATAATTGTCATCTTCTAAAAAAAAATTATGCATGTAAAGTTCACACAAGAGGCATTGTACTTGCTAATTATACTCTTTGAAGCACTTGACAAAGTCTAGGGTAGTCTTGATTTCCACATACTTTCTAGCCGTAACAACTTTGATTTTTAGTAGGAGGTACCTTTCTAGGAGGAATAATGCATAGTTTGTAGCAGGAGCTTGACATGACAGGGTGTTTGAATAAAGAGAGAAGACAGTCTCCAATTTCTCTTTAGCCTTTTGTAATTTGTCTTGTGCTTTCTCAACCTTTTTTTTCTTAGCCTTGTACTGAGCATCATCCTCAATGGTTGTGAGTTCCTCAAACTTCTTCCTTAATTCTTGATGTACACGTAGGGTTACTACTTCCTCTTTGTGTTGAGTTAATTCATGCTAGACCTTAGTTAGTTCATCCTACAATTTTCTAATGATTGCTTCCCTTAATGGGGAATGTAAGCACGTGTCTCCTTTATTTGGGCCTTATTATCTTGTATCTCCATACGCTCTGTCTAGATAGCACCATCAGTTGCTTCTTGAATCATGCAATAATCAACTGTGATGCTTTCTTCAACATCAATTTGAATGACAACATTCACGGTAGGGAATCTCATTTGGGTCTTTGTGGGAAAACACAGGGATCTTCAATCTACTTTTCACTATCTTCTACAAGACATGGCTCTGTCTGAGTTTCCTTTGAATAAACCAAAATAATCTCAGTCTGGGTTTCATCATCTTTTCCAGAACAATGTTTTGTCTGTGTCCCTATGGTCTCCATTTCCACTTTTGATCTTCTGACTTTGACTATTTCTTTTAACCATTGTCTTAGATGCCCAATTATTCTCTTTTGTTTTCTATATTTTTTAAGCATTTTCTGAGCCTGTCCTTGTAATTTTTCTTTGTTGCGAGACTTCCAACTAACGGTGGTGCAAATGCATTTACCTCAGTTTCATGCTCAGGTGGAATTGTGTCAGAATTAGGAAGGGTTTCAATTGGAGTTGTATCTCCTGATGGAGCTTCACCTTCCAGTCCTTTTTTCATCATGAATTTGTCTCTCAAGAGACCCCAATGGAATGGTGTCTCTTGAGCAATTATCGTTCTCTGAAATTTCTTCTAGGTGGACCTTGCCCTTAGGGGACTTCATAAAACTAGCATTTCCTGGTTGATTTTCATCTCCCGGTGTTCCATCTATAAAATTTTTTCAATTGGGGGGTCCAATGGACTGGCAACTACTAATTGATATTCCTCTCTAATGGTTTCTTCTTCATGCACTTTTGCTTCCAGGGGTTTTTCCACAAAAGGGACTGGTTCCCTCTGTTCTTCCAAAAAATCAATAAACGATAGGGTTTGATCATAACCAGGGCTGTCAGTAGAGGCAGTCTAGTTGGGGGCACAATTCTATCCTTCAACATTCTCATATTGTTCTCTTCCCTCAACAAATATCCCCATGTTTCCCAATACCCTGGCCACCTCTTCCTCATACTCTTGCAAAGGGGAATTTTGCAGACTTGGAGGTGGTGTGTGAGATGGCTTGACTTCATTTGTTTGAATTGGAGTCCCTCGCTACAACTTCACCCACACAGAGCACCTTCGTTTTGTTGGGTTCAGGGGCATAGAGGAATTCTTCCTTTTTTGTGTCCTTCTCAGACCTAGGTTTCTTGGCCCTTGTTGTTATGTTGTTGGGTTTTCTGTACCTGGGGCTAGAGTAGGATTTAGAATATTGTCCCAAGTTATCTGCTGATGGGCCAGTCCATTCATGATAATCAATTTGATCGGCCCATGATGACAGATGATTGTGTGTGGGTCCTTTTCTTTCCTAACTAGTCGAGCAACATCATGCAATAGGGAATTCAAATAAAATGTCAAATTAACTGAAATTTTATGTTTTAAAATGGCTAACAGTTTGAGTTGGTGGGGATTTACGACATCCTATCAACCATCGCATGTGATGTACCTTTGCACAATGACTGCTAATTCCAGCCATGGCTGTCTTAACGCTGAAGGATGAATCTCTTTCCTTGTTCGCACTAATTGCTTGCCTAGTTCCTGGATTACTATGACCACATTGTACAAAAGAATGTGTTTCTCTGTCAATTTTGTTCCCTTAGCCGAAAGTCTAGTGACTTTGTCTATGACTGCTTCGGAGACCGTTATGTACCTGCTTCTTACTGTGGTGTTGCCATTCTGTGAATTCTGTAGGAATTCAAGTGTCATCTCTTCATGAAATCCCTAGAACTTATTCAAATATTACAACCAACCAGCACGCCCGAGAATTGCACGAGCTTGGTCTGATACCATGAGCACTGTGGGTTCATTTCAGATGGATCTACCTCCCATGGTTTTTGTTTTCCTGTGGCTGGTTCACTTGCATGCATTTCTCTTACACTTTCACAGTTTAGAACATCAACAAAGAACGTTAAAGCAATTAACAGGGAAATGATGTTGTTTTGGGAATTAACATCATATACAGTCAATTCATTTGTATTATCAGCAATATTTGATGCAGCCTCATAATCAATCTGCATCTGATCCATAATGGTTGTCATCCTTCTTCCAATCAGAAATACTTTGATAATAATTACAAATACACAATCATCATGTCTTCCTTAAACTAGAAATCAGTTTAACAATTATCACACAATTATCCATAAATTGTCATGCATTTTGTTCATATGCAGACCATCCCCCCTCTAATGAGAAAAGGGCATCCACATCTACCAAGCATGGAAAAAATAGGAGAAAGTGTAGGTAATACATAAATGTAGGCAACCAATCAATAAAAAGCAGCACAATACATGACAAGACAGTTAAAACAGTACATGTCATTAGATTTCCAATGGCTGTAAATTAAAACAAAGATTTATATAATTATATCAAAAGATTTTTACCTTAGGTGGTATTAGTAACAATGCATAATTGAAAGTTAGTATTAATGATTGTCATAAAGTGATTGGACAAATATGATATAATGAATATGTGACATAAGTTACCATGCACGTTGGATTTTTAGAAGTGTTGTTCAAATGGGAAATTTCCTTTAGAAACAAATCCATATGTCGTAATAGAATATAGATCATTTGGCAGTGTTAGATAGTAGTCCAATACCACAAGCAGAGCCACTGCTACCAGCATGTGTTCATAGCCCACAAGCAAAGCCACTGCTACCAGCAGGTATTCATAGCCTCAACAAGGTTGCTTTTTAACCCCACAAATAAGCCAGAGTCCTCCTTTTAGTATGTAGATGATTCTTTCTTTTCTTGTCATAAGGAGACCACTATGTTGGCATGGTGACCAAATAATCATAGTGAAATTCACCAGGATATAACAAAGTGATCAGGTTGGTTTCTGATGAAACCCTCTGTCCTTCTGACTGTTTTAAGTATAAAGAAGGTCATTACCTCAGTTTGGTGACCAAAATGAAATGCCACCCATTACATCCTTATGATCATGGTAGGTTCGCTCGTGATGAGACCCCCTTATCCTCTTTTGTTGCATTTTCATATTTTTTTATTTTCATATTTTCATATTTCATGATTTTATTGTAAAAATGAGGCTCATTTACTCCTTAAGAGTTGGGGATGGGGTAAGAATTAATAAAAATGCCAATTAAAGTTTATACTTTTACCTCCATATCATCATATCAAAGGGATTTATCCATTTGAAAGTGTGAAAGATAAACCATCATGGTATTAAAACAATAAATCATTTTATGATGTGTCCAAAGAAAAGATATTCAACAAGTCACTATAAAGATGCACTAAGATGCACTATGTCAGTTGTTGAACAAATATGAACATCAAAAGGTTTTATAGGTCATAATGATATTAACCTTACTATTTTTATTTATCTTAGGCACAAAACCAACTAGATGGTTTTCATTCAAAACATAAAAGAGAAAGAAAAATAGAAAAAAGAGTGACCGATGGTGAAACAACAAACACAAATCACAGTTGTTTATTCTACCAATTACACATAAAAAGAAAAATGAGGGCTTATTCAATTGATTGAACAACAAAAATAGGAAATAAAAAAACATGTTGTTCAATTGATGGAACAACAAAAATAAAAAAAAGCAAAAAGTGTTGTTCAATTGATTGAACAACAATTGTTCAATCGATTGAACAACAATTGTTCAATCGATTGCACAACAAAAATAAAAAATACAAAAAGTTGTTGTTCAATCGATTGAATAAATAAATAAAAAAAAACACTAAAAGTGTTGTTCAATTGATTGAACAACACTTATCAAACACCCAAAACAAGAAAATCCTCATATCTACATGGTGATGCCTAACTGAATTGCAATCAATCGAGAAAAGGAATATGTATATATAGATATAGATATAGATATATATATATATATACACACCTGTCAATGGCAGTCAAAGTGAGAGTACCATTGTTATGTACCTCGTGAATTTCATAAGGGTTGAGCCATCTTGTTCGTAACTTTCCCGGAAAGTCTTGGAATATGGAGTCGTAGAGGATTGCCCAATCTCCCTTCTAAAACATCTTTTTTTTATAAGGTTGTCGTGCCACCTTTCCCTCTGCTGCTGAATAATTGCAGTCCATTGTAGAGCGAGTAGTCAACCCTCGTCTAGTTTGTTGATTTTTTGAATTCACTTGGTTTGGGCTTCTGTTAAATCTAGTCCCACTTCCCGAGTCATTCTTAGAGTCTTTATTTCGAATTCAATTGGAAAAATAGGTTATTTTCCAAACACGAGTTGGTATATAGAGTATCTATTAGTATTCCTCCAAGTCGTGTGATAGGGCCACCAGGCCTATGGCATTCTAGCAGCCTAGTTTCACCCATGCGTTGATACTATCTTGGCTAGAATTGCTTCAATGACCTTATTGGTGCTTTCAGCCTGCCCGTTTGCCTGTGGGTGATACGGGGAAGTGATCCTATGCGTAATGTCATGGTCTTTTAGAGTGGATGTAATCTTGTGTCCTACAAATTGCCTCCCCCATTTGTTATCACTTCCGGCAGTAAACCATACCGCAAAAATAGCCCAAAAAGGAAGTTAATCACAACTTCCTCTGTGGATCTTGGAAAATCTACTCTTTCCACCCATTTCGTCACATAATATGTGGAAACCAATATGTAGGCATTTTGATTTAATGGTGGATGGAATGGGCCAAAAAAGTCCAATGCCCATCATTCAAAGGGTTCTATGACTAACTTGGGCTGCAATGACATTTCATCAGATTGGTCGGACTGGCCCATCCTTTAGCAGTTATCACAAGCCTGGGCATATTTCTTAGCATATTTAAAAATAGTGGGCCAATAGTAGCCCATTTGTAGTACCTTATACGCTATCCTTCAATCTACGAAGTGTCCCCTGTAGGGATCGTCATGGAAAGCCTTCAAGATGTCATAAATCTCATCCTCATGAATGAATCTGCATATACACATGTCAGACCCTGTGTGAAAAAGATATCCACCAATCCAAGAGAATTAGGCACTGCGTTGGACGATCTGTTTCCTTTCCCTTACTGTCAAATGCCTGGGCAGCTTCCCCACTCCCAGATAATTTGCTACATCTGGTACCATGGCATCTTGACTGCTATGGAAAACAAATTTTCATCTGGAAATTGGTCATCCACTTCAAGTGGATCATTTACTTTTGGAATTCGAGATAGAAAATTACCGACTGGGTTTTCCTTCTTTAGACGATCTTTGATAGTGATGTCAAAATCCTTCAAAAGCAATAGCCAACAAGTCACTCGACCATTCATGATTGGCTTGTTAGATAAATACCTAATTGCAGAGTGATCAGTACACAGAAAAACTTGGCAGCCAGTTATATAATGCCTAAAATTTTTTATGGCATAAATGACAGCTAAGAATTCTTTTTCTGTTACTATATAATCAAGCTTTGCAACAATAAGATTTTTTCTAATGTAATATATAACATGAGGCTTTTTGTCCTCCTCCTAGCCGAGGAAAATGGCTATTGCTACATTGGATGCATCAGTGGATATGTGAAAGGGAAACTCCCAGTTTGGTCCATGTAATATTGGTGTTGTTGAGAGTAGTTTCTTTAAACCTATAAAAGTTATGTCACATTTGTCAGACCATTTAAAATCAAGATTTCCAGTTAAAGCATATAAAGGCGCAGTAATTTGTGAAATTTTTTTGATAAACCTACAATAATAGCCTGCATATCCAAGGAAGCTACGTACCACCTTCTGAGTACATGTTGGCTTATTGGGGCCTGACCCAGGTTCATAAATGTTTTAGCCAAAAAAATCCTTAAACTACCAGCCATTTCGGCAATAGTCCACAGAGCGCAAACTGAGGTCTCACTCTAGGTAGTATGGGAGGTTGCTAGAACCAGGTTTCCGCACCCTTGGGATGTCTTGATGAGGTCTAGAGAGTTTGCAAACCGATCTTTCGCACTTGTATTGTTTCATGTAGCTATCCGACCATTGCATAGCCCTTGTACCGAGCGCGAAGAGGCACTGTCTAGATCCCTTACCCTTAGTATGTTTTTATTATAGATCTAACTTAATTTAGTAGTCTTTATCAATCATTCAATATTCGTAACAAGTGTGTGCAAACATAAACCGTAAAGAGATGCATAAAACCATAACAGAAGAATAAACGCACAGATATACGAGCATATGCAAGATATTTCAGAAACACTTATCTTTTATTAATCTTTTGTTCCTGTAAAATCCAATTCTACCCTATGCACTGAGTTGTAGGGGTCTACACACACAGTTGTAGACTCTACCAAGCCTCTATGCACATAGTTGCAGAGCCTACTCTTACTACTACCACCTGCAACTCGGACTTATAGACTTAGAGCGAATATCACTTTCAAAAACCCATACACTTAATATCTGAACAAAAGCTACCTTCTACACTTTGAGCCTTGCTCTACTTATACATTCCCTTGGTCCGCGGACCATGGGTAGGCTGACACCTTCTAGATTAAATTACAATATTTTAGGGTGGACTACCCTTTGACTTGACTTATTACAATTCGCACTCTGTGCGCTTCATGGAGCCTTTGCAATATCATTACCCAAAATTGTTGGCTTTAAGCCCCAAAACTATTATGCGGGGGATCCGCTACCCAACAGGCCCCCAACACAATCATCGTGACTCATCCCGAGTCACTCGTTGGTGTGATGAGGTGTGCTGCCAATGCTTCACAGTCCACCATCCCTGTGAGTGACGCACTACAATCTGTTGCTCCATCCTTGTCTCCTGCAATTCTTCTTCAAGCTCTTGCTCCATTTCCCCTACTATTTTGCTTAAATGATGATGCTCATTCTGCTCTGCTAGGTTAACAAAAATCAACCCCTCATAGGATTTTAGCTTTAGCTGAGATGTCAAATGCGTGAACTTTTTGTGCCAGAGTAGCAAGCTTGCAATCTTTCGTCGAGTATACTCAATGTCTGCTAAAGATTTTGTTGCATTTTTGCAAGAGAGTTGTTACTGTTCACGAGGTCCCAATCTTCAAGTTTCATCATCGACACGTGGACCAAGGATGCACTTGTCAATGGAAGTTTGTCTTTTATCCCAAGGTTCACCATCTTGCCCTTATTTTTCATAGATCGCTTACCAGACCGCGGGTTTCGCAGTGATATCTAGACTGGTCCTACTATCTATCAAGGAATTTACATCTCCCACCGCTAATGTTGGGCTCGATGCAGCGGCCTTGGCTGTCAACATTACGCTATCCTGAAGGTCCTGCATCTCTTTTGGCAATGTCGCAACCACTGGGCTTACTCTCAAAGCATCGAAGTTTGATGGGTCCATACTTATTGGATAGTGCAATAACCTAAGTCTAAAGATGCCACGGTTTGTTTGGAGGTTGACCAGTTGTGATTTATAGGCCTGTTGAAATTCAAATCCAGTTCTAACTCCGTGTCTTAATTGCCCTCCATCTTCTCCTCATTGTCTTAAAGGGACCATCTTGTCATGAATAGTGGCCTCAATGGTCACCTTCGAGCCTATCCACACAGCAGCATAGCCCCTTATGCGTGACTCTGATTTCTGTGATAGACTCACCCTACATGGAACCCTCTTTTCACGCAGCTCTCCTATAGACTCGTTTATAGTCCCATGCCTTATTTTAATTGCTTGGAGCACTAAGATTGTGAAGTCGGTTAGTTAGACAATCGTCCCAGTCATGTAGAGCTTCAGGTCACTACCATTTACTCTTCCCAAGAAGGGCTCTCCATTAAGCTTGATGAGCTAGATCGTGCCTCCATCTATGACCTCTTTCACCACATATGGTCCCAACCAATGCATTTGGAGTTTTCCGGGGGATTTTTCAAACTTGCTGTCATACAACAATAATAAATTGTTTACTTTGAATGTACACAACTTGATATGGTGATCGTGCCAAGCTTTCTCACGATGTTTCTGTACTTGCTGATGGAATCCCGCTAGAAACCACTCTTCCTTAAGTTCTTCCAGTTGTGCGAGCCTCTCTTCCAAGGCTTTGCAGTCTGTCATGCCTGTCCTTGCTGCTATTCGCAAACTGGGTACAATGTATTCCATTGGCATGATGGCCTCTATGTCGTAGACTAACTTGAAAGGTGTCTGACCCATCAATTTCCTGCATGTGGTTCTGTATGCCCATAAGACAGCAGGTATGTGCAAGTCCCAATTGTTTCACTATGCATTACATACTTTGGTCAACATAGTCTCCAGAATCTTGTTGAATGCTTCTACTTTCCCATTAGCTTGCAGGTGTTATGGCGTACTTCACTGATGATACACCTAGAACTCCTCAGTCAGTGGCTCATAGTTTCATTTAGGAAGTGCATTTTGCGGTCACTCATTAGAATTTTCGGGCATCCAAACCATGTCAATATGTTGTCGAACAAAAATTTTGCAACTGTAGTGGTTGTGTAGTCCTTAACTGGCTGTGCTTCCACCCATCGAGTCAAGTACTCTGTCGCGGTGATGATATAGCGCGCACCCATCTTTCCTTGAGGTTTGATGGGCCCCACAAAGTCTGTTGCCCATTTTTCAAATGGTTGCAGTGTCATCTCTGGATTGAGTGGCATCTCATCCCTTCGCGATGGTTTCCCAATCTATTGACATACATCACAAGCCTGATAGTACGCTTTCAAATCTTGATGTAGAGTTGGCCACCATAGTCCTGAGCGAAACCCCTCAGCAACAAAGGCGTCCCCTTGAAGCCAAAATAGCTCTGATACCAAATGTAGGTTTTAACCTCGTACAGAAATTACCTACATACAAATTCTAAATCATAGAAAAATAAACAATGCGAGAGCATAACACATAAAAAAACATATGCACAGAGATTTTCCCCTGGGTCCCCAAACCAGGACTACCAGCTACATTTTTCATTATATTCCTTTCAATGTTACAATACATATTTATACATGCCGAAGCATCCAATACCATGGACCAAAAAACCATCACGTCCAATACCATGGACCGAAAACCATCACGTCCAAAAAACATGTGCGAAAATCATGCAGAAAACCATAGGTGGGACCCGATAAAGTGGGGTTACGGGTACCCCTCAAACCCCTTGTTAACTATGTGGAAATAATATAACACAACCCAACACTTAACTAGTTGTGCTTCCACCCATCGAGTCAAGTACTCTATCACGGTGATGATATAGCACACACTCGTCTTGCCTTGAGGTTTGATGGGCCCCACAAAGTATGTTTCCCATTTTTCAAATGGCTGCAGTGTCATGTGTGGATTGAGTGGCATCTCATCCCTTCGCGATGGTTTCCCAAACCGTTGACATACGTCGCAGGCCTGATAGTACGCTTTCAAATCTTGATGTAGAGTTGGCCACCATAGTCCGACGTGAAGAATCTTCTGTACCATTTCCCATCCTGTATAATGTCCTCCTGCAACTCCCCCATGTGCTTAGGATCTGCCCTCGTTCAAATTCAAGTACATATCTTGGTAATATCTCATTGTTTCCCATTTTGTAGAGGTGCCCCGCGATAACAGAAAAATTCGCTGTGCGTACCACCAATTCTTTCTTCTGCTAGACTGAATATCCCTACAGCGTGGTTCCTGTTGTTAAGAAATGGATTATATCTTCAAAATGGCTGACCACGATGCGCACTACATAAAGTTGTGCATCAAGTAGTCCCTGCTCCAAATTTGTTGGCTCCTCACCATTCTCAATTCGTGATAGGTGATCTGGTCCTGCATTTAAACATCTTGGCTTTACAATAACCATGAATTCATACTCTTGAAATAGTAACAGCCATCTACATATGCACCCCCCCAACACAGGCTTGTTCACTAGGTATTTCAATGCGGAATGATTGGTAAACATCTTGAAGTGCCCACCAAGTAGATAGTGGTGGTATTTCTGGAGCGCATGTACCATCGCCAGTCCCTCGCACTCAATAGTAGAGTAGTTCCTTTCAGCTTTAGACAACCGCTGACTTGCAAATGCAATTGGGTGATTGATGCCTTCCGCACCTTCCTACGTGAGTACAGTGCCCAGTGCAATACATGACGCATCAACATGTACATGAAATTCGATGTTGAGAAAACCAAAATGGGAGCAAATGCCATTTTTTCCTTGAGAACCTCCAGACTTTTCTTACAATCATCATTCCAAAAATATGTAGCGTCCTTTTTCAACAACTGTTCCATTTGTGTTGTGATTTGTGCATAGCTTTTAATAAACTTTCGATAGTAGCCAGTGTGCCCCAACGTGGTGCGTAGTTGTTTGACACTTTGCGGTGCTTCCACATTGAGAATGATAGAAATCTTCGCAGGGTCCACCATCAGAACTTGTTTGCAAACCACATGGCCAAGAAAATTTCTAAAAGGGACGAGGAAGGTGCACTTATTAAGATTCAACACAATTTGGTGTCGTCAACAAGTATCCAGCATCAACCGTAAGCTCGCTATATGGTTTTCAACTAACCCAAATACAGTCCAATCATTGAAATAGACTTCCAAAAACTTGTGGATGAATTCCTTAAACATGGCGACCACTACACGCGAAAATAGCACTGGCGTGTTCTTCAGTCCAAAAGGAATAATAGTGTACTAAAAACAACCCCATTCGGGTGTGAAGGTTGTCTTGGTCCTATCTTCCGATGCGATCATGATCTGATGGTACCCTGAGAACCCATCTATGAATGAGTAAGCTTCATGTCCGCCAACATTCTCCAGTACTTCATCTGTAAATGGTGTCGGGAATGGATTGTGAACACAAGCGTCATTAAGCTTCCAAAGGTCCACGCAGATTCGAATTTCGCCCTTCTGTTTTTTCTCCTGCACTATCATAGGACTCACCCAGTCGGATTCTTCCACTAGCTCAATAATTCCTGCTGCAAGAATTTTGTCCAACTCTTCATGGACCTTTCCCTTATACTTCAGATTCAAACAGTAAGGTCGCTGCTTAACTAGCTTCAGGTCTAGTTTCAGAGTAATCTTCATCATTCCTAAGTCACCAAGGATCCCCTTTTACTCTGTGATTTTGGTTGGGAACAAGTCTTGATATTCGTGAAGTAACTCAATGACCTTATCCACCTGTGGCATCATCCCGATAATTCCCAAGCGTCACGTACTTCGGCTCTGCATCTGTACCAATTTTTACCTGCTTTGTTTTCAGTGGTGCAATGATGTCAGGGTCCTCGAACTTCGCAACTCCCTTCAGTTTCCGGAATAATAATATTTCAGGGGTCGTTATCATCATCCTCCACTTGTACGTTGTTACATTCTAGGGCATGGCTTAACTGAGGTGACCATACTAGTTGAGCTATTTCCTGTGGTTCCTGTGGTATTTTGAAAATGGCGGTTTTCATAGCTTATAGCACATTGTCAATAGTATCCGCCCATGGGTCTTCAAATGAGAATGTTAACAAAAATCCTTCACACAAGTCATCCCATTTGCCCATACCATGTTGGAGTTCTGTCTCGGTATATCAGTTCCTTGGTATGACATCCAAGGTATGATAGAATAAGTGTACCCATTCAGTCTGAGATTCTTCTCCATAGGCCTTGGTCCATTTTGTGAGGTGCATGTGTGGGTCATCGTGTCCATCATATTTCTTGTTTATTCTTAGTTCTAGTTTCCCAAACTGTAGCTGCATCATCCTCCTACAGCCATGCCAGTTTTCAAAGTCTCCTTGATGTGTTCCCCACCAACACGCAGTTGTCGCACACAGTGCTCACTTCAATGCATCGAATTGTTAGTGCTCTGATACTGCACTCTCAAACTTGTTAAAAAATTCATCCACCACTATCAACCTGTCATATGTCGATAGATGTTGAGCCTGGGCTGTTACGCAGCACAATGATTTAGTCATCATATTACAGTTTAGCATTGTCACTTCGCTCAATCGATTATGCCAGCATTCATCTTCTTCGTCTGAATCCGAAGGGTAGGAACCTGCACGCTCCCACGAGACCCTTCCATCTGCAGTTGGATTTAGCCAATCTTGGTCGCGCATAGTTATCTTGTAGATACAATCTAGCTCATCATCACTTCCATCGTCGCGCACGAGTTCAGTGTAGCGCTCTTCTTCAGCTGGATCCAGTGGAACTACTACGCATAGGGACTTTTTCTCGAATATCATCTTCCATTTTTTTAGGTTGATGACTCCATTCATATCCATGGCCCGGTCTATTCCTAGTAACATGGGGTAAGGGTTATAGTCATCCACAATCTCTATTACCTCAAAGTCCTTCTGTGTGCTTGCACCTTCGATATCCACTATTACCCCTTGCAATCTCCCCATGGGCAAGATCTTTTGTTGGTTCGCCATCTGTAATTGCATAGGAGACCACTGTAACGCGGGCTTGCCCATGCATTCCCATGTCTTCTTTGGTAACACATTCACGTCCAAACCTAAGTCTAAGATTACCTGATCCATTTCATACTCATTGATCTACGTCGTCATTCTCATTTCCCTCCCAGTGCGCAGTGCATGACTTCCCAATTTCCTGACTATGCGCGGTTCACCTGACCCTGCACACCTAGCGATCAACTCTTCTAGTCCTTTAACTGCCTTATTATCATGCAGTAGTTTCATGCATGTCTCTAAAAAGGTAGTTAACATAGAAGGATCCATTCTTGTCTATAGTTGATCCTTACTACCTGAATTAGAGGCCTTCGTGAAGCTCTTCTTAGCTTCTATAAATGTCTCCTTTGCATGTTTCAAGTCAAATTCAGGTTCCTTTATTGGAGCCTTGTGAACCCATGTATCTTCCTTAGGATTCTTCCCCTTATCTTCCTCTATGGTGGCACCACTTCTAAGCATCATGTTCACGTTGGGGTCTTCTTCGTGTGGTCCGGACCTCATAATTTGGATATTTTAAGTTGGAGTAGGTTGTAGTACCCCTTTCTCGTGCTTCTGTGTGATCAACGTCAGAGAATATACCATTTCATGATCAAACTGCTCATAGTACGAACAAGATATTCTCATTGGGTTGGTACAATCGAGAGCATAGTGCTATGGTCCTCTGCATTTGTAACAGAGTAGCTGTCTGCGATCCCTTCCTAGCCCCAATACTCCTCGTCCTCAACCTCACCCTTGAAATCCCCTGCATGCTAATGTTGCAGCTGGATCGAGGTCTCGAGTTTCTATCTGCATTAGATAAGCTGGGGTCCTATCCATCATTAACTCATAGCTCCAACATGTCCCCTCTGTTAGTGTCAGTGCTTTCACACTGCCATCAATGATCAAATTTATCTTTTGCATTTCATATTAGGTGTCCCATTCTAATGAGCTGCACTCCATTAGGTCATGGATCAGCTGAGGGTAGGGTTTCATTTCATTTTTCCCTCATGCTATATACCTGATGGCCTATTTCACATATTTTTTCAGTCATTCATAGTCATTCTCATTCACAACATTTATAAAAATCAGTATTAGACTTTAGTTTCACTAGGTCTTAGGGTTTTTCACCATGGTCATTCAAAAGAGTAATAAATGTCATCAGACACATGAGGGGGTAAATAAAGTTCAACATATCATAAATTTCCTTTTTGTAAGCTAAATAAAGATCTTTAACCTCAAAACTTGTTTTGAGGTAAAACAGAGCATTTGTATTTTATTGTTTTATTTCCATGTAATCTGACGTAATTTTTTGGTTCCTATATGTAATAAGTATTATTCAGTTGCTCCTGGTCATCTTGCCAATTCTTTCCACTACAAAAGAAAAACAGCAAAGCATCAGTTCATCAAATTTCCAAGGAAAAGGGTCAAACTTCAAGTATAAAAACAGAACATTTGAAAGAGTCATGCAAAACTTTTGAAAAGTGGGTTTGAATAAAAAAATTAAAGTGAGAAGGAAATATAAAGCCAAGTCATTTGTGGAAGTCATTTCATTGTGCAAACTTCAAAGAAAGAGAAAAAATCATGTTTTGAAGGGAGATTGAACAAAAGAGAAAGCAAACACAAAATTTAGTGAAAATGTGCCTGGTGCTGCGCATTGGGAGTCTGGCACTATGCATTAGGGAGGCGCTGCGCATCAGAGCCAAACTTCCTTCGAAAAATACAAGGGCCCTGCGCATCAGGGAAGCGTTGTATTGACCTGTGAGGCTCCAAAAAAACCAAATTTCATCTCCAAACACCCTAATCTCTGCATTTTCCTTCTAAACAAGTAATTATACTCACTTTTGAGCTTAGATAGGGTTTTCATGCTTGAAATATGTTTTTTGCCTCCTAAGACTCAAACCCTAGTTTGTCTTTCTACCCTATTTTCACCATTGCAAACTCTTGTTCCTTGTCTCAATATTCCCATTTTCACTTGCCCTAAACCTACTGTTTAATCCTATCTCACTTCACTCATATTCCCTTCCCCCATTTCCCTATTAAAATTAACCCCTTTATTAAACCCTAAACTCCCTCACATCAAACCCTAGCTCACTTATAAACCCCACTTACCCTATTATTTCACTCCATCACTATTTCCCTTTTATAAATCTCTTCATACTCATCTTCCCCTAACCTAATTATCCACCATTCATCAAACAATCCCAAGAGAGACAAACATGGAGAGGGACAGTGACTATGATTATGAGGAGGACACTCTTAGTGACAGCACTAGGGAAAGGATTTTGTAGCAAAGAAAACCTCACAAAGGTGGCAAAATTATCAGGGAGGAACCTATGAGCATGAGTGAACTACTTGCTTTCCCATTAGCCACCACATGCTTTAGATATCAGTCATGTTTTGAGTTTTGTGAGATGGTTGACAGAGTTAAATTTCACCATGAGCTAGCAAGACTGTTTGTGATAAACATGGACAACAATGTGGTACATCTTGTTGGGATAATGTTCCCTCTATCATCCACCATCATTGCAAAGGCCACAGGAATCCCAGATGTAGGAGAGAAATGGAACAAGAGACAACATATCAGCAGGGAACATTATGAACCTTACATCAAGACTAAGTATCATGGCAGAATTAGTAGATTGTTCCCTTTCAGATTTTTGTAGGACCGGTATGCTCCACTCATGAAACTCATCATCAAGTATTTTACTTGTGAGGGTAGGTTTTCTATACATTATGCTTACAATATCAGATTTCTCATGCATTTCACTAGAGTAAGGATGATGAGTATTCCTTATTTCATATGCAAAAACATAGAGAGGATGACAGTGATTGCAAAGGGAAAACCATATCCACGGTAGCTCAACAGTATTTACCATTTCTCTGTCATCAAAATTATTATTTTACATCAGCTCAATCAATTGGGAATGCCATGGGAAACCTTCATTTCTCATGAGATATTCAAGGGGCCTAAAATCTTTTCATCAATTCCCCAAGAGGAAGGTGAGCCTACAGGACAGCCAAAGGTACAAGAAATTGAACTGTGGGGGTCCCTATGTTTGTTACCTATGAAAGAGGCACTAGGATGCTCTTTGTAGCTTCCAAGTCAGTACTATCTCCACAAGGGATGGAAAGGGCTTTGCCTTCATCTTCAGCTAAATAGGTACAGGTTGGGTAGGACAACAAGGCCAAAGGCAAGGCAAAGATGCATGAGAGTGATGGACGAGAGATATTTTGATCTTGTTGGCCATGAGGAGACACAAGGAGTAGATGTCATTGACTTGGATTCTCAGGATACAAGAACTATCAAAGACATGATCATCAAGGAGCAAGAGGATGAGATAAAAGTGTTGATGGTAAATTTAGAGAGGGCTAAATGGGTCATAAAATATCTTGAGCAAGAAAACAAATAGCTGACCAACAAACAAGACCTCATGGAGTTACAAATAATCAAAGGGAACCGGAAAACGGCAAAGAAGGCAAAGGTCAAAATGACCTCCATTGAGCAAGAAATTGAGAATGACCAAAACTTGATTAGAGAGGGTGAACATTCACCTTGAGAAGTTGCTAGAGAAGGCCAATAAAGAAAAGAAAATGCTTCGACACACGGCCTATCATTATTTGACCCAAAATAGGATATGCAACATAAGGATTAAGCAACTTAAGGCAAGATTAAGGAGGGCCTTAAAAGGAAAAAAGAAGGATGATAAGGTCAAATTTTTGGTTGATGTTACATTAGCCCAACAAAGTAACCCATGAAGCAGCTTTGAGCCAAAACTAGGCAAATTTTGAAACAATTTTGTCAATTTCAAAATTTTGAATTATGCAACACAGGAAATTCCTGTGGGGCATTGTATTGGCACACCCATTTGCAAAATGGCTTGTAGTTATGGATTCAACATCAAAAGTACATCAATCCCTGAAATTTACATCTCATTTGGAGAAAAACTAGGTCTCCTAAGGGGAAAAAACACTCAAAAAGTGTCCTCTCTGCCACTTTTTGCACCCACAGGAAGCAGTCTTGGGAGAATTCATTTTTGAAGGGGAAAATGGCCTCCAAATCAGGAATTCAAGATGTTTCAAAAACTAGACATATAGATCTTTCCAACAAGCTATATTGGGCCTGATTTGGTGGAGTGGCAGGCCTCCAAAAGCATGCTTGAAGCGGCGCTGCGCATTGGGCCGTTTTTGTCAATTTTGCTTAAAACTCAAATTTTCTCCCAGTTTGACTACCAGTTAACTTTTTCTCTTCTCCTTGGTAAATTTGTGATGGTAACTGATGTAATATGATGTAAATTTGATGAAAAATGACTTGATGGGGTAGATACATCAATGAAAAGTGGTTTAAAACTGAATGTATCAGTTTCCTTGGTTTTAGAAGCAAGTTGTTCCACTGCCTATTTTCTTGTTCCTAGTTTAGATGTGGTTGAAACAACTCCTGATCTCTTGGATTCGACCACTAATGGCTAGCTCAGGTGGTTTTATTGCCTATATTATGTACTTTCTTAGTCATTTTTCAAAGGTTGGATTCTTTTGGAAGTGGTGCACTCATTGTATACTTATATCAGCAGTTTGACAAGGAATAAAACTAGGTTTTGCAGTTATTTTTGTGGGATTCTTGTGATATTGTGGTTTTGTATTGTTTCTTCTTCTATAATGAGTTATTCTTATGTGTCATATGTTTCAAAACATTTTCCATTCTTCTGAACTATATGAATTAAGAGAAATAGGCAAAATACATTGATAACAGTGCTTTGCCTTGGGAATGCATTTTGTTATTAACGTTTTCAACAGTTTGAAGAGGATTCATGATCTCCGCATGCCCTCCTCAGCCCCCTAGCAGTGTTAAACCAACCATCTCACTCGATTACAATTGCATAAACACTTATCTATCTCACCCCACAAAACATGTCTGCATCCCTGATTTGATTTCCCGGACCTAAGTTGCCTGCTCCATTTGATGCAACAACCAAACCTTCAAAATCAAACAAAAACCCTATAGCTACTATACCTAGCCTAAAATCCATATTCAATTTAGTCATCTCCATTGATATTGACAAGGAGAGAGCCCTCTCCCAACCTGGTAGGGCCAGATACCAGGTTAAGCATGGTTTGTGGTTATCCTAGGATTGCCTCCCTTCAGCCTGAGGTCGATCTAGGCTCTAACATTGTGGCGACCATACTAGGGAATGTAGTTTTATGTTCCTCAGCAAAATGTATCAAGTTTAAATATAATTGTTGATGGTGGACAACGATCACACACCAGAAGTCTAAAATCATTCACCTGGCAACTCCAATGTCAAAAAATCCCAAGGTTCAAATTTGTTTTTGGCAACTCTACTCTTTAATAACCAGTAGCCTGAAGAATTTCTTAGTGAATTCATTGTTTTCAAAATGGATTCGTTGGATCAAAGGTATGCTCCCATGAGTTGAGATCACATTCCAAGTTTCCCAAATAAAATTCAGAAGGTAGATTGGCAAAGGAATTTTCCTATGTTTAAAGATGATGATAGGAATGATGTTGCTTTACATCTAGTTAGATTTCACATACATATTCGCAAGTTCAAGGTTGATTTTCCTGAAGACTGCTTGATGAAGATATTCATGGCCACTCTAGAAGGTGAAGCCCAATATTGGTATGAAATTTTTCCACCTGCTTGTATTTACTGTTTAAAAGATTTTCATACCATGTTCTTTGAAAGGTATAAAGAATCTTAGCCATCCTTAGTATTAGTTCAGAACTGTTGTAGACATGTTTATAGTTTTATTGAAAATTTTGAGAGAATTTATGAAGATGATGACTTCATGGATGATGAGATCATGGAATCCATGTATGAAAATCCATTTCAGTAGCATAAAGAGAGCTTAGTGGATACTTATCAAGATGCACAAGAAAATTTGCAGTAGGATCAAGATCTTAGTACAATGGAAAATGATGAAAGAGAAGGTCTTATTTCAGATCTACTCATAGTAGATGATAGTATGTAAGGAAATCAAGTTTCAATTTCAGATCATGATGATGAAGAGTACCTTGTTCTGAATCCCATGAAGGAGAGCTCTATTGTTGAGATCATCTGGAAAGAAGAAGACAAACTTATTGATCCAAGTGTTCTCATTTCATTAGAAGAAAGTCTCCATGAGGAGGTAATCCAGTCCTTTTATGAAAAACAAGATGAGATCTTTGTTCATGTAAGTGAAAAATATTATTTGGATAACTCAATGGTAAATGATAGAAGTGTTAGTTTTGAGTTTCAAGAACTATATAAACTTTTCCCTCGTATGACTAATGAGTGTGATGACAACTTGATTTCCATGTCATATGAAGATGATCAACAATGTTTTCTAATTTCATAAGACTAGGGAATTGAGGACTTTCATTCAGGTTTTTCATGTTTTGAAATGTTATTTCAAGAAGATAATAATTTATTGAGAAAAAGAAAACTAAACTTATTATCTCCTCTATCTGAAGATGAGATAGATCAACTCCTCAAAGGTCAGGTTATAGCCCAAGCTAAGCTAACGCAGGTTTGCAGTGTTCACATAGTGAAGAATGCGTTAATGAAGCTTCTTCCACTTTTGAAAATGATAACAATATTGAAATTAGATTTATAGATCAATGAAAAGATATTGTTTTCCTTCATGAAAATGATAAGGCTCTCATGTTTGATAATCTTGAAGAATGTTTTCTATTTAAGAAAAGCTTATACTATGAAATTGAGCCTGAGACGGACAGTATGCCAGAATTCGAGCTAGAATTTCTCATGGTCTAGGAATTTATAGCCATCACTCAGATAGCAGAAACTTATATTGCTCTATGCCTTCCTATCACTCAGCAAACAACTGTTCTTTCATATCAGAATGGAGTACTTGTACTTTTGGTACTGGATCTCAAGACAAGCTAATGCTTCAAGATTGTCAAGATCCCTTCAGTATTCTTTTGCAAGCATTAGAAAATATGAATGTTGCCCAGTTCGTTAGCATAAGCTTTGGTTTCAGTTGTTATTGTGAGTTTCCTACATGTACATCGTTCGACCTGCTCGGGGAAAGTGAGAGCAGAATTGCAGTATGTAGCCATCTACTGGATTGGTTACATTGGAAGGCCCACTTCACATGATTGTACATATTTCATTAGTAGGTAGGTGGTTGTCATCATGATTTGAAGCCCTCAAATCTCGATGGTCTTCTACCATTAAAAAGATTTGTAAGTACTTGTTTCGGTTAAGTAATCATGAGTCATTTTTTGTTTTAGTCAATTCAATTTTGAGTCATTTTGAGTCATAGTGTCAGTTTTGGTTTTTGAAGTTTATTGACCGTATTGCCTAATGGATGATGCACTAGTCTACTTTTTCCAGAGATCTATAGTTCTTGGCACCTCTAAGGAGCTACCATTCCCATTGGAGCCAATGTTAGTGTTAGTGCTTTCACACTACCATCAGTGATCAAATTTATCCTTTTCATTTCATATTAGGTGTCCCATTCTGATGAGTTGCACTCCATTAGGTCATGGATCAGCTGAGGGTAGGGTTTCAATTCATTTTTCCCTCATCTTATATACCTGCTAGCCTATTTCACATATTTTTTCAGTCATTCATAGTCATTCTTGTTCACATCATTTATAAAAATCAGTATTAGACTTTAGTTTCACTAGGTCTTAGGGTTTTTCACCATGGTCATTCAAAAGAGTAATAAAAGTCAGTAGACACATGAGGGGGTAAATAAAGTTCAAGAAATCATAAATTTCCTTTTTGTAAGCTAAATAGAGTTCTTTAACCTTAAAACTTGTTTGAGGTAAAACAGAGAATTTGTATTTTACTGTTTTATTTCCATGTAATTTGATGTAATTTTATGGTTCCTATGTGTAATAATTAATATTCAGCTGCTCCTGGTCATCTTGCCAATTCCTGCCACTGCAAAAGAAAAACATCAAAGTGTCAGTTCATCAAATTTTCAGGGAAAAGGGCAAAAATTCAAGTATAGAAATAGAGCATTTGAAAGAGTCATGCAAAAATTTTGAAAAGTGGGTTTGAATAAAAAAAAATAAAGTGAGAAGGAAATATAAAGCCAAGTCATTTGTGGAGGTCATTTCATTGTGCAAACTTCAAAGAAAGAGCAAAAACCTTGTTTTGAAGGGAGATTGAACAAAAGAGAAAGAAAACAAAAAATTTAGTGAAAATATACCTAGCACTGCACATTGGGACTCTAGCGTTGCGCATCAAGGAGGCGCTGCGCATCAGAGCCAAACATCCTTCAAAAAAATACAAGGGCACTGTGCATGAGGCAGCCTCTACGCATTGACCTATGAGGCTCCAAAACCACCATATTTCATCTCCAATCACCATAATTGCTTCATTTGCCTTCTAAATAAGTAATTATACTCACTTTTGAGATTAGATGGGGTTTTCATGCTTGAAATATGTTTTTTGCCTCCTAAGACTCAAACCCTAGTTTGTCTTTCTACCCCATTTTCACCATTGCAAACTCTTTTTCCTTGTCTCAATGTTCCCATTTTCACTTGCCCCAAACCTACCCTTTAATCCTATCTCACTTCACTCATATTCCCTTCCCTCATTTCCCTATTAAAATTAACCCCTTTATCAAACCCTAAACTCCCTCACATCGAACCCTAGCTCCCTTATAAACCCCACTTACCCTCTTATTTCACTCCATCACTATTTCCCTTTTATAAATCTCTTCATACTCATCTTTCCCTAACCTAATTATCCACCATTCATCAAATCATCCCAAGAGAGACAAACATGGAGAGGGACAGTGACTATGATTATGAGGAGGACACTCTTAGTGACAGCTCTAGGGAAAGGATTTTGCAGCAGAGAAAACCTCACAAAGGTGGCAAGATTATTAGGGAGGAACCTATTAGCATGAGTGAACTACTTGCTTGCCCATTAGCCACCACATGCTTTAGATATCAGTCATGTTTTGATTTTTATGAGATGGTTGAGAGAGTTAAATTTCCCCATGAGCTAGCAAGATTGTTTGTGATAAACATGGAGTACAATGTGGTACATCTTGCTGGGGTAAAGTTCACTCTATCATCCACCATCATTGCAGAGGCCACAAGAATACCAGATGTAGGAGAGAAATGGAACAAGAGACAACATATCAATAGGGAACATTATGAACCTTACATCAAGGCTAAGTATCATGGAAGAATTAGTAGAGTGTTCCCTTTCAGATTTTTTGAGGATTGTTATGCTCCATTCATGAAACTCATGATCGAGTATTTTACTTGTGAGGGTAGGTTTTCCAGACATTATGCTTACCATATCAGATTGCTCATGCATTTCACTAGAGTAAGAATGATGAGTATCCCTTATTTCATATGAAAAACATAGAGAGGATGACGGTGATTGCAAAGAGGAAACCATATCCACAACAACTCAACAATATGTACCATTTCTCTATCATCAAAATTATTGTTTTACCTGAACTCCATCAGCTGGGAATGCCATGGGAAACCTTCATTTCTCATGAGATATTCAAGGGGCCTCAAATCTTTTCATCAATTCCCCAAGAGGAAGGTGAGCCTATAGGACAGCAAAAGGTACAAGAAACTGAAACTATGGGGTTCCCTATGTTTGTTACCTATGAAAGAGGCACTAGGATGCTCTTTGCAGCTTCTAAACCAGTACTATCTCCACAAGGAGTGGAAGGGGTCTCACCTTCATCTACAGACCATAGGAAAATTATATCTCCACAAGGAGTGGAAGGGGCCTTGCCTTCATCTTCAGCTAAATAGGTACAAGTTGGGTAGGGCAGCAAGGGAAAAGGCAAGGCAAATATGCATGAGAGTGATGGACAATAGAGAGATTTTGATCTTGTTGGCCATGAGGAGACATAAGGAGTATATGTCATTGACATGGATGCTCAGGATCTAAGAACTATCAAAGACATGATCATCAAGGAGCAAGAGGATGAGATAAAAGCCTTGATGGTAAATATAGAGAGGGATAAATGGGTCATCAAATATCTTGAGAAAGAAAACAAATAGCTGACTAACAAACAAGACCTCATGGAGTTACAAATAATCAAAGAGAACGGACAAAAGTCAAAGAAGGCAAAGGTCAAAATGACCTCCATTGAGCAAGAAATTGAGAATGACCGAGAAACTTGGTTAGAGAGGGTGAAATTTCACCTTGAGAAGTTGCTAGAGAAGGCCAATAGAGAAAAGAAAATGCTTCACCACATGGCCTATTATTATTTGACCCGAAATAGGATATGCAACATAAGGATTAAGCAACTTAAGGCAACATTAAGGAGGGACTTAAAAGGAAAAAATAAGGATGATAAGCTCAACATTTTGGCTGATGTTACACTAGCCCAACGAAGTAACCCATGAAGCAGCTTAGAGCCAAAACTGGGCAAATTTTGAAACACTTTTGTCAATTTCAAATTTTTGAATTATGCAACACAGGAAATTCCAATGGATGCGCAACGCCACTAGCACTGCGCATTGGATTGGCACACCCATTTGTAAAATGGCTTGTAATTTTGGATTCAACATTAAAATTACATCAATCCCTAAAAGTTTCATCTCATTTGGAGCAAAACTAGGTCTCCTAAAGGGCAATAAACACTCAAAAAGTGTCCTCTCTGCCACTTTTTACACCCACAGGAAGCAGTCTTGGGAGAATTCATTTTGAAGGTAAAATGACATCCAAATCAGGAAATTAAAGATGTTTTAGAATCTATACATACAAAGCTTTCCAGCAAGCTATCTTGGGCCTGATTTGGTGGAGTAGAAGGCTTCCAAAAGCATTCTTGAAGCGGTGCTGCGCATTGGGCAATTTTTGTCAATTTTGCTTAAAACTCAAAATTTCTCCCAGTTTGACTACTAGTTTTCTTTTTCTCTTCTCCTTAGTAAATTTGTGATGGTAAATGATGTAATATGATGTAAATTTGATGAAAAATGACTTGAGGGGGTAGATACATCAATGAAAAGTGATTTAAAACTGAATGTATCAATTTCCTTGGTTTTAGAGGCACACTGTTCCACTACCTATTTTATTGTTTCTAGTTTAGATGTGGTTGAAACAGCTCCTGATCTCTTGGATTCGACCCCTGATGGCTAGATGAGGTGGTTTTCTTGCCTATATTATGTAATTTCTTAGTCATTTGTCAATTTTGGACTCTTTTGGAAGTCGTGCACTCATTGTATACTTGTATCAATAGTTTGGCAAGGAATAAAACTAGGTTTTGCAGCTATTTTTGTGGGATTCTTGTGATACTGTGTTTTTGTATTGTTTCTTCTTCTGTATTGAGTTATTCTTATGTGTTATATGTTTCAAAACCTTTTCCATTCTTATAAACTAAATGAATCAAGAGAAATAGGAAAAATACATTGATAACAGTGCTTTTCCTTGGGAATGCATTTAGTTCTTAATGTTTTCAACAGTTTGAAGAGGATTCATGGTCTCCACATGCCCTCCTTAGCCCCTCAGAAGTCTTAAACCAACCATCTCACTCGATTACAAGTGCATAAACACTTATCTATCTCGCCCCACAAAACATGTCAATATCTCTGATTTGATTTCCCGGACCTAAGTTGCCTACTCCATTTGATCAAGCAACCAAACCTTCAAAATCAAACAGAAACCCTATAGCTACTATACCTAGCCTAAAATCCATATTCAATTCAGTCATCTCCACTGAGATTGACAAGGAGATAGCCCTCACCCGACCTGGTAGGGCTAGCTACCAGGTTAAGCGTGGTTTGTGGTTATCCTAGGATTACCTCCCTTTAGCCTGAGGTTGATCTAGGCTCTAACACGCTCATCATGGCCCATTGATCTATAGAAATTACAAAACAGCTACTTCGGATTCTGTGTATACTTCTACAATAAGTGACAGTTGTCCGTTGTGCACTTTCCTCCCACCTCACAGATCGCGCACCAGAGGGTGGGTGCCACACTTGGCCCTGCCTATGCCTCTGGTCTCAACGACATTGGTCCCCCTCCTGCCAAGTAGTTCGTGAATACTGGACAATGATACTTATCGTGGCCCTAGCCCTTATATTTTATGCACCACACTTCTTCACGCGCTTCTTGCCAAACTGCCCTATCCTACTTCAAACTCTGCATCTCCAAGCATAGGTTTTGTAGCTACGCATGGATTTGTTGGACTCCCAACCCCGGATCTTGTATCGGTGTTTCATGCAACCTCATCACCATTTCCAATGCTTCTTCCTGGGTTGAGAGCTTCTATTGTGACAACACCATCCTCAGGTGTGGTGTCAAAGATGCCACAAACCATGCACGGTGCTGCGCATTTGTTAGCATTATATTAACTTCACAGATTGTACTTTTCAACCTCTGATCCAAATCCTAGGGGGTTTCACCTGGAAGCATCACGATATCTTTAAAACCAATTATTGATTGTGTCTCTGACTTCGGCCAGCTAAACTCTCAGTTTAGTGCATTTTGAATCTCCGTTATTCTTGCACTTGGGTGATCATTCGAGTGCTTGATATGCCATGTCAGCGCGCGATTTTGCAGCGCACTTACCAATGTAGCCTTCTTAATGTTGTCATCTGTAACCCCATGTGCTTCCCACACTACTCTTACTACGAACCAAAACAGATCTGGAGATTCATTCCCTAATCCTCTAAATATAGGTAGGTGGATCGCATTTGCCATGCTTAACTGCGGGTTTGGTGGAGGTGGGGTAGATGAAGATGGAGGTGAAGTAGGTGAAGTGGGTGATGGTGTAAGTGGAGGTGATAGCTATGGAATGTGCCACCTGATCAAAATAACTGCACTCCTTGGAGACACCCGATCACGTTCTTCCTCACTTGCTCACGGAGGTGAAATTAAAGGACTGCTTCCTAGCCCTTTGATACCTTTGTAGACCTTTCCGCTCCACGTCGTTCCAATAATTAATGTAATCACCCTTCAATTTCCTTCTTCATAGGGTTCTAGTGTTTCTACATCAGACATCCCTTAGGTAGATCCCGATCCCGACAACAAAACCATTTGTTGGCTTATTAGGACCTGACCTAGGTTCAGAAGTGTTTTAGCCAAACAAATCCTGAAACTATCAGACCTTTCAGCAACAGTCCACGGAGCACGAACTGAGGTCTCACCCGAGGTAGTATGGGAGGGTGCTGGAACCAGGTTTTCGCACCCTTGGGATGTCTTGATGAGGTCTAGAGAGTTCGTGAACCGATCTTTCGCACTTGTACTATTTCGCACAGCTATCCGACCATCCCGTAGCCCTTGTACCAAGCGCAAAGAGGCACTGTCTAGATCCCTTATCCTTAGTATGTTTTTATTATAGATCTAACTTAATTCAGTAGTCTTTATCCATCATTCAATATTCATAACAAGTGTGCGTAAACATAAACCTTAAAGAGATGCATAAAACCATAACAAAAGAATAAATGCGCAGATCTACGAGCAGATGCACGATATTTCAGAAACACTTATCTTTTATTAATCTTGTGTTCTTGTACAATCCAATTCCACCCTGCACACTTAGCTACAGGGGTCCACGCACACAGCAGTGGACTCTACGAGGCCTCTACACACACAGTTGCAGAGCCTACTCTTACTACTACCACCTGCGACTCAGACTTATAGACTCAGAGTGAATATCACTTTCAGAAACCCATACACTTAAGATCTAAACAAAAGCTACCTTCTACACTTTGAACCTTGCTCTATTTATACATTCCCATGGTCCACGTACCATGGGTAGGCCGACACCTCTAGATTAAATTACAATATTTTAGGGCGGACTACCCTTTGACTTGACTTATTACAATTCACGCTCCACCCACTTCGCTGAGCCTTTACAATACCATTGCCCAAAATTGTGGGCTTTAAGCCCCAAAATTGTTACGTGGGGGATCCGCTACCCAACAATACAAGGTGTAGGTAGTAAACAAATTCCTGTATTTTTGCTGGATCTACCTGTATCCCTGTTGCAGAAATGTAATGTCCTAAGATTATGCCTTCAATCATCATCATGTGACACTTGACATTGCTTAAACATAACTTGGTAGCAATGAATCATTCTAAAACCTTTTCTAATGTTTGAAATTCTTGATGAAAGTCATCCCCATATGGAGTAAAGTCATCCATACAAACTTCAAGTCCTTCGTTTATCAGATCAGCAAAAATGTTGAGTATGGCTCTTTGAAATGTGGTTAGAGCGTTGCATAAGCCAAATGGTAACACTCTGTAAGTGAATGTATCCCAGGGGTAGGTGAAGGTTGTTTTGTCTTGGTCTTCAGGGGCAATTTGAATCTAATTGTAGCCACTGAAGCTGTCTAGAAAGGAAAATAATTGCTTCCCTGCAAAAGTATCAAGGACTTGATCAATAAAGGAAGAGGGAAATGATATTTCTATGTTGCCTTGTTCAATTCCTTGTAATACACACAGATACACCACTTCCCATTTTTCTTGGGGTCGACTACCAATGGAGAGACCCATTTGATATCAAAAATAGGATAAATGAAATTCACATCCAACAACTTCTATAATTCTTCTTTTACAATGTCCTTGAGATGCATTTTCAATCTCCGTTGAGGCTGCCGGATAGGGTGAGCATCCTTTTCGGTATAGAAGTGATGTGTGCAACTATGGGTCTATACCCTTCATGTCAGGATAATCCTAGGCAAAAGCCCCTTTAATTTTTGCAGGACCTGAATGAGATTTTGTTGTTGATCACTGTCCAAACTATCATTAAAGTTTAATTTTTTTACTGGTTCAATTTCCACAGGCTTGTTGTTATGGACAACAGTTGTCTGGATGCGCTAATCATCGGTATCCTTCAAAGGATCTTCCAAGGCTTCATTATCAAGAATTTCTTTTAGCATTTGACATTTTACATTGCTCAAATTAGTTGGGTGATTTAAAAAATTGTTGATAACATCATCTTCAGTCTGATCTTTGAATTCAAGTGCCTTTGCTACTTTGAGTGGTGAACAGATGCTTTCTTCCAAGAACGCTGGTGGTTGTTTACATATTTTTACAATGGGCAGACTTGGTTTGGCAAGAGGATATAGAACAAGATTTTTTACAACATCCCCCTTAGTAATAGTCATGCTGCCCTCTCGGCAGCCTACATAAGCATCAAATTTTGCCAGCCAAGGTCAGCCCAAAATTAGAGGGTTCCCATCCAATCGAATCTTTGGGTTTATGAAAATAAAATCTACTGGATACTCCCATGAATCAACAGAAACCATAATATCCTATAAAGTTCCTTCTGGCCTTACCACCAAATGATAAACAAGTTCTAATAAGGTGGTGGTTGGTTCCAGAGTTGTAATACCAAGTGCTTGATGGGTTTCTGTTGTTAAAATGTTAATGGTTGCACCTAGATCAACTAGTCTATTGGGAAAGGAATTACCATATATTTGAACTGTAACTATGGGGTTCCTAGGATCTTTATACTTTACCAGAGTTTCCCCTCCTAAGAGTAAATCAGATAAGGTTCCTAAAACATGAATGGTGGGTGAAGTTTTTTCTTTCCTCACAGGCTTCTTTACACACAGCTCTTTAATTGTTTTATCATAGATGGGAATATCTTGGATGGCCTGGAGGAGAGAAATTTTTATACAAAGATTTTTTAGTTCCCCTACAAGATCAAAATATGGGTAAACAATTGGCTTAGGTATCGTTAACCTTTCGAGGAATGGGGGAGAAGTGACTATGAGTTCCTCAAGATCTTTATGCTGATTTGTCTCTTCTCCTTGTTTTATTTTAGTATCAATTACAGGTGGTGATATATGTACAGGTGGGGTTTTGATCTCAATTGATGGCTGGTCCCTATTTTCCTCAGGGATGATGATACGTCCTGACCTCAATCTAATTTCATTACATGCTTTTTGTTCAATCTCATAGTATAAGATTTCAACAATCTGCACCAGCTGAACAGGTCTATTATTGGGATTTGGATTCGGTTGAGCTAGAAATTGAGGCCGTAGAAGAGGCTGAGGATTTTGTTGTAATGAATAAGGAGCTCATAATGCAAGTTAAGGTTGAGGACCTATCCCCATAGAGTATTGGATATTTCCAAAGGTCGCCACCAATTTGTAGACCAGTTCAGATTTTGAGAAGTGGAGGCAAGCCACTCGGATGGATAGGGATTACCTTTCCAAATAGGAGCAAAAGGATAATTTGCCAGTCGTTACCTGAAAAGGATTGAGTTGGCCATGGTGTTATGGACATATTCGGGCACTGCAACCCCAATCTTATATGTCCATAAACCAAGGGCTTCTAAGTCCCTAAAAGTGTTGTTTCATACCCTAAAGGAACAAGGTCAGTTGATTACATGATCTCCCAGAAGTTCTCCATGAAAAGCTGCTCATAACTGGTCAAACCAGGACCATCTCACCTGCTCCATGGTCAAAGTGCGATGCATCTCACCTAATGCACATGGGGGGTGTGATGCATACTGAAAATCCCTTCTATGGGGTGCGATGGGCGAGAATAGACAAATAACAGAGACAGTTTGCAAGGTGGATGATCATGGAATCTTCCAGAAACTTCTCCTGTGACACTTGCCTCTCTGAATTCACCCAGGGATGAGTAAGTGATCACGAAATATCCAAGTGGAATTGAGAACTATCAGAGAAATGACACTAATCAAAAACCCAGAAGCTGACTCACCCACCTGCAAACATCTATAT
>APFE030916124.1:89255-115097 GCA_000404065.3 Pinus taeda
AATCTAAGAAGCAAAAGCTTACTAGGATGATTCCGGGATGTTTTACTTGGCAATGATTAATCCAAGGACTAGTTTATGCAGAATCACAAACTAATCAAAACAAAAACTCAATCTCTTTTTTGTTCTTTTTTAAAATGAAATTCACAACTTTAAATGAACAAGTTATATTGAAATTTTGCACAGAGGCAACACAAAGGTAGGTCGCTCACGAGGGTAGATTTTGCGACTGGTCCGACTCCTAAGAAGACTGACAAAACCAGAGATATCTAAGGCTTTGCGACTTCTAAACCCAAAGTCACTACAGGACCAATATAAAAACCAAACCCTAAGGCTAAATCTCAAGGAATTTCACTAAAACTTTCGACACTAATGGAAAAAGTATAGGTGAAGATTTTGACAGTCAACTAGTGGATCTGGGCAGTAAAGACTAAGAAAAACAAAATTCAAAAGGGAAAAGGGAAAAATTTCTCAATTTTAACAGGGTACGCAGGCAGCCTGTTTAACTAGGTGCGTGCAAACTCTGTGTACATAGATACAGTGCGTATAGGTACGCACTGTGTCTAACGTAGAGGGTGCGTACTACTTTAAAATAAAGAAAACCTAAGTTCTAACTCGACTCTAAACTAAGCCACCCAAAAACACAGTCAAGCAACCAAAAAACAAAAGAAACAAGACTCTTTTCAGATCAAAGTAATACTCAAAGGAAAAATCAATCACATCAATGGAGTCCCTAGCGGAGTCGCCAATTTGTCATGCGGAAAGAGTTATTTTTGCGGAAAAACCTAACCTCCCTAGGAGTCTAAGACTCTCTAGTGACAAACAAGACAAACAATAGCAATCCTTCTCTAAACATACATTATTCTATGAGAAACCAAGAGTTGTTCGATCCTACCTCAAATCCAACGCTTGTTGTAGCAGTCCAGCCTTGCTGATCCAGATGAGCTCCTCCTTCACTTTAAGATCTGCATACACTAACAGTCAAATGATTACATAACACCTGAATATTTCATAAAACAAAGCATATTCATCATATAGACTAAGGAGTACATGAAATAATTCATTAACAACAAATCATTGAGAAGAATGGACTTATTTGTATTAAGGAAACAAAAAAGGAACCATTACAACCTGAGCCTTGGTGTTGTGCAAGCTCCTCCCAGGGTCCAGCAAGAGATTTCCTCTACTTTGACAAGCTCACCCACTTCCAATATGGCAACAAGAAAGGATGTTAATCTCTCCTCACAAGTTAACAATGGAAGTCCTAATTCCAGCAGCATCTACCCTTTGGAATGTTCAGCTTTCAACCTTCCCTCCTTTGGCCCAAGGCCTGTATTTATAGTATTCTAGAGGAAGTTATTCAGTTCCAACATCAATGGGATACTTCCTCTTTTGGATGGGGTAGCTCCTCTCTTGATGGGATAAGTTCCTCTATCATAGGGATGCATGAACCATCTGGAGGCGCTCAATACACGTCAAACACTCTTCTAGAGGGCTCTAGAAGTGACCACAAGTAACTTTTTAAAGATGAAACTCGCGCCTTTTGACCTTTACAGGGGTACGCACCCATCCTTTGGCTTACAGAGCGTACAAGTACGCAGGTACAGTTTGTTTGGAGTGCGTACACGCAGGCAAGGTAGAGAGAACCTGCGTACCCAGAGATAAACATGTTTTTAAGTGACTTTCTCTCTTTTTGAAGTTTGACATGAAGAGCAGAGGTATGAGGCTTTACAAGGAGGATAATATGACTATTGATGGAGCCATATTAACTGCAGATAGTCATGGTGACAAATTTCAGTGTAACAGCCTAGATGAAAAAAAAATATGATGTCAAAACAACCAATAGAAGCGTGACTTGTGGCAGTGATTTTTGGCACTTTCGGGTACCCAAAGAGCCCATATTTGAGTGACACATGTCACTACACACAAGTCGACACATGGAAGGAGTGACGTCATTGTGATGTCATCCCAAACACATGACCCCAATGGTTAATAAAAGACATAGAGATCGAGCTTCGAACGATGAGAGTTGGGACACGTCGGTAGCTAACTAAGCCCAAAGAGTTGTTCCATTGCTTCTTGCTATAGCAGGAGGACCCCACATGACAACTCATCACATAAGGCAGATTCTGGTAGATTTATTATGGGATCCCAAGTGAAAATCTCTATCAAGAAAGCACCAGGAAAAAATGGCACAACGACAATAAATCACCAAGCACCGAGTAGTCCCCATGGGAAACGTTGACCCGACGGACATACCCTAATAGTTTGTAATGAGGCATAAAGCATATGCATCAAGATAGAATAGTTCCAACCTTAGCACCAAGTAGAGTTTCAATGCAACAATTGGAAGACCAAGGGAACTGTGGAAATAGAATTTGGGGCCATCCCATGAACCCAGAATTCCATAAATTGTCAAGAATTGCAATTAAAAGAAAAATCTAGGAGCTTGGGAGCTCAAACCTTAGCCCTGGTGTGGTCGTTTCACGTAGAAACATGCCCCAAACCTATTCATTTCTCTTAGAAATAGAACTGGGGCAGAGGAAATAGATGTGGAGGCTCTGGAAGTGGCTAAGAATTGGCTCCTAGTCACTTTGCGTAGAAGCGTGACCAACGATGCAGAGCCATTTATATAAGGAATTAGAATGCATAAGGTTCAAAAGGGCTTAGTGCCCAAAGTATTAAGTTGTGGTCGTGGAGATTGGTTCTATAGTAGGAAAATCATGTAAAGGAGATGAGAAAAGGTTCTAAAGGCCAAAAAGTGGCAAAACTATTAGTTCAGTAGCAGATTTGGCATATTAAGCTAAAGATAACTATAGATAAAAATAACAAAGCGTTGCTAAAACTATTAAAAAGGCAGAATTGCTAAAATATGTAGAAAAACTTAGTTTAACTTGCAAAGAATGGTTGTCGAGGTCAAATAAATTGGAGAACATATCCAGAAGACTGAGGAGAATAGGACAAAGGAAAAAAGAATGAAGCATGCAACAATCAAAGAAAATAGAAAGAAGCCAAAAATATCAAGCCAAATTGTTTATAAGTGGGCTTGATCAAGCAAATGTTCACAATTTTTTAGACAAAGCTTTTGGTGCAGCGAGATGTTGGTATGGTGTTTTTACCATAAATAAAAAATTGTTGAAGGTATTTGTTTCTTAGTGATCAAAGATTATTGAATGCGTTGGTGATTGTTGCAATATTTAATTGTTTTTTAAAGAAGAGATGGCAACCATTGATCCTAGTATGAAAATGGATGGAAGATGGAACAATGAGTGTCTAAAGAAAGTTGTATCTTGTTGTTAAGAGGTAGGTGATCCTTCCAGTGGGTGCTGGAGAATAGTTGGCATTGTAGCTCCATTCAATTGTAGCTAATAAATCAGGGAGTTGTATATTCCTGCTGGTTGTAGCCAGAGAAATTGTAACAAGAAGTTGTAGCTTTCCCTATGAATGAATTGAAGAGGAGTTCTAAAAATTACTTGTTCCTATGTGTTCCATTATTATTGTTGACATTAATCTTTTTTATGGTTATTTAAGCTATTTTTGAAGTATTTAATTATGTACACAAAGTAAAAGAAATATTGAATTTGGTAAAATTCCTACAGAACTGATTCACTCCCGCTCTCAGTAGTGTCTTGGTTTCCAACAATTTCTGATGTCTTCCTTTTTATAGATTTTTTAATCTAAATTTGGATCCATAGGGTTCATTTCTTGTTTTGAATTATTTGCTTCTGCACCATTTTTTGGGGACTATTTTTAGTTATTTTCCTTTCATCTCTTCTACAGTACTTGTCAGGGTTCCTCCACATCCATTTCTTCTACCTCATCATGGATATCTCTTGGATTTGTTTCTTTGCTTTTGAGTTGTTTGGCTCTTCATGGATACTTTCTAGTTCCTTTCTTTTGATAGAGCTTCGATATGTATTTGGATCCAAAAATTTCTTTCTTATGTTGACTTCTATGACAATTCCATGTCTTCTTCTAATGTAGTGTATTTTTTTCTTTTTATTGTTAGTTTTCCTTAGGAAGAGGGGCCTTTTACAAGCATGTATTTCTTCTATGAGGTGCTACTCTCTCAAATCCCTTTACATTTGTTTGTTGATATTGTTCCTAGGGAATTTATTTCTAACTAAAAGGGAAATCTTGAAATAAGTGGCCATATTCATGGAATCTACAACAGTGGAATGGAACATGCATGTAGTCCAAATATTTTCATCATGGTAATAGATTTCTATGGAGGTTGATAGGGATTCCAAAATGTTCATATACACACAAGGCAAGTATACAAAGTGTATCTACACATATTTTAGTTTCCTATAAGACTTTGAAAAAGGTATCTATTTTGTTCTCAATCTCTTCTAAGACTTCCTTATTCCAGAATTCCTTGGGAAGTGAGAAAATCCATACCAACACAAGCATTACTAGGAAGACCTCCTTTTATAGGTTATATATCTCTTACAAAAGCACATGTATAGCCCTAACTTTTGAATAAATAAGGCTAGTTCTTAAAAGCCCTAGTTCTATCCTCCATGTTTTGGAAAATTATTGTTAAAAACTATAGCCCTAAATTTATGAATAAATAAGGCTTGTTCTCAAAAACCCTAGTTCTATCCTCCATGTTTTGGAAAATTATTGTTAAAAACTACTTAGCCCCATCTCCAAGTCTATATGGACCTTTTGTTGCCATTTTTTTTGGATCCAACTGATGAAAGCCGTTTTAGTTGGCTACATTCCTATGAACCTAAATATCAATGTGTACTCATTCATGTACTACATATAGATTTCCAATATGCTTGATTGCATTTCAAATTTGGGTTCTTTCACCACCTTGGGCAATCATATATTATGGTTTTGATTCTTCTATTAGATCCCCATTAGCACCTTGTCTTTACCTCCCATATCTGGATTGATGACTTGTCCATAGAAATATGGTGATGGGAAATAAGGTGCTGCAACATCAAAACCAAGAGCTTTGCTATACTTGAAGACATTTTTCTAGTAAGGAATAGTGGCCTAGATGATTGTGCCATGGTGGCACTTAGTGAGACTACTATACAAATCCTAAGAGAAAAATATGGCTAGATATCATATCAAATGTTTTTTTTAGAATTGATGTTGGATTCAAGTGAAATTTGGATTTGTGGATGGAGCCCTCCACTTCTTCTATAATAATAAATTAAAGAGTAACATTGTGACTTTATTGTTTGCTTCTTAGAAAGGAACCATAACAATCAATGCTTTTTCAGAAGGAAAATAATTTTACTTAAATTGAATCAAGTAATATTTGTTGGAGTTTTATCAATTTTCTATAAATTAAGGCCACTTCCATTAGAGGTACACACACACACACACATATAGGGTTTGTGACTTACTAACAACCTTAAGTCTATAGAGTGTAGGATGATAATTCTTAAGATGCCTCTAGATCCAAGGTGGAGTATGTTGACATATTTAAAGCCCAACAATTGTTACAAATATATCCATTACTTCCTGTGAGGACATTTAGTTGATTCATTTTGAGTAGGAAGAGCACAAATTCTTGAAAGAATATGTTCAAATTATTAAGAGAATATTCTCTAGTTCACCTTATAGTTGATGACAATGTCGTGGGTATGAGCATTGGTGTAGATATTTTGATTAGACATTAAGGAGACCAGCATAGAATTTTTTTCAACTATATTTGAAGTGTGAATACCCAAGTTGAAGGTGTTAATGGTGGTATTGGTAGGGTATGAGAGATAGGCATTTTTAGTGAAACTTTTTTCCATTGCGAGATTCCACATTTGTTCACTAGTAATGTTGTTATCGAAGGAGGAGCACTTACTCACCTACTTTAAAAGAAAAATGTTAATTCTCTCCCATAATCCCCTCCCTTAATTATGTGCTTTGAGATCATGGCACTAGGTGGGGTATATCTTGAATATTTGAATTTCATGTTTTCTTCAAACTTATTTTTTATCTTTTCCGCGATTCAAAACCTTGACATATTTGAATGAATTTAAAAACCATGTCACAATTGGGAAAGAGAAGATGAAAGATATTTTCATATTATCTTTTTTATGTTGAATTGTATCACCTGCACTAAATATTGAGTCAATTTGTAGTTTTGGCCAATCGAGGGTGAGGATTCATCATATTTAAAGGTGAAGATTGATGCATCTTAGTCGATCCTATGGCAAAAAAATAAACATTTTCAATTGACAAGCTTGTTATTGTTTCTCTTTGGATTCTATTTGTGTCTGTAGGCATGGTGGTTGTATGGTGATTATAGTTTAGTGAGGAGGCATAGAACATGATCTTGTTGAATCCTAAGTAGGAAAACAAGAATGGGAATGGGGAACCAGTCATAAATGCATAGAAATAAGCAAGTGGTGGTTTTTCATGGGCTCTATATAGATGATGAAGGTAAGTCGGGGAGTCATCCCTTATTAAGGGAATTTTGAGGTCTAAAATGGGCCTCCTAAAGAAATTATAAAATAATAGTTGAAATAACAAAATAATATTAGATTACATCATCAAATTTTACATAGAAAAGAAAAACAAAAACTACTTTTTCAACTCGTATTTCCAATGTATCTCCTTATGGGTTTACTCAAATTTCAAGCGAGAGCACTCATTGGATGCAGAATTTGATTCCTCATCCAAGGAGTACCCATGTTACAAACTTTCGATGGACCCTGCTACACGAAACATGAGAAATACATGAAAAATGTGATTGCAATCGTGTGTTTTCATGTATTTCACATTTATTATGTACAAGAGTCAATCTAAAGTATTCAACATGGGTACTCTTTGGATGAGGAATTAAATTTTGCATCCAACGAGTGCTCCTGCTTGAAATTTGAGTAAAACATTAGGGAGATAAGTTGAAATATGAGTTTAAAAAGTAGTTTTATTATTTTATTATTTTTTAATCTTTTTACTTTTTTACTCCAAAAATGGTGAATCATCCCCCATGGTTGACATCATCATCTTTAATCCTATTAGTTTTTATAAAATTTATTTTGTTTGTACATTTTTCTTAGGAGGCCAATTTTAGACCTCAAAATTCTTCTAATGTAAAATAATTCCTTCAACATAATTAAACAATAACTTAAATTCATAAATAAATATGTTACCTTTGGGGTTATTATCAATGATTATGTTGGTGTTAAGAATGTGACACCCCTTTGCAAAAAATTATCCTGAGGGTGCAAGATCATATGATATACAGACACACTCGGATTTAAAGAGAAAGGATCGAACAATGTTGCTAAAGGATTTCTTGTTCAATATGATTCAAAGGAATAAGGGTGTTGAAATTAGATGGGTGGGTGCCAACACTACCCCATACCACCACAAGCACGGCGTCACGAGTGCGTCACACTATGGGTGTTGGAGGTGCCAGCACCAGAAGCCGCACACTCACTAGATCCGATGACATGAGTGCTTGACCATGTGATGGCCCAAAGTGCTCTGCATAGTGGAGATGTGTGAGGGTTAATGTGACAAAGGAGTGCAAAGGATGCTACGTGTCACTCCCTTGTGCATTCCACACTACTCCACAACTTTCAAATTCCATAGACCAAGCCATGTGAAAGGGCCCAATGTGGCCCCCAATGTAGGATGCCCATGCATCACCATATCGTGCCACATTCGCTAAGTCTTTAACAATTAGATATACCGTGTTGTCTAGTCATTTGTTACATAGCTCCTTATCATGCCTAGTCACCATCCTAGTCATCTTGCCACGTGATTGACCACGTCATCATGACACCATCAAAATTCTCCCTCCAAATCTAGTCCTCACACATGTCATGCCTTATCTGGCATAAAGGGAGTAAGGGGGGCCCATTTTTCTCAATTTTTACTATTGTTATCCATCTCAACCTTAGCACATATGTAGCAGTAAATTGTCAAATTAAGTAAATTCTAAGTTTAAATCTTGCAATTTAAGCCATTAAAGTGTTTCATGTTACAAATTCGGCCTGCTGAAGCCTCATTCTCCAATAATTTGCAAGAATTTGGGTCAAATTCAGACCCTATTCGTACCTTACAAATAAACATGAAATCCCTCAACAAAATCCTTCATTTGAGTAAGAAAAACTTTGTAATTGGTTAAATTAACCTCATAAATGCATTCTTATGCTGAAATAACCTATGCTTTTGTTAAATTTGAGCTCATTCTAGCTCAAAAACCCTAATCTCAAGTCACATGCACGCATTTCCATTTTCGTGCCTCAAAGTTCTAAAAGGATCCTCCTACCAACTTGTTTCCCTCACATTGTCACACATGGCACTCCTTTATTAATTTCCTTTGATTCCCATAATCTTCCTCTTGTCCTTCTCTCTCCCCTAAATTAACCAACTGTTCAAGTAGACCACTCCAACTTAAAGGCCTCCTCATCCACCAGGAATTCGACCAACATCCAGATGAAAGGAAAGAATAAAGAAATAGGTTGATATGATGATGACATCAACACCCAGGACCTAATTATGGTAGCATTTGACATGAGAAACACCATCTATGTTTTAGTTGAGTAAGTTGAATCCTTAGTAATGTCAAATATCATTGCGTAACCATATTTTCCACTTCCAAATTAAATATGGGAGTTAGAAATCACAAATACATATCTCCTTTGGGTAAGGGAACACATCAAGAGAATGGAAGCTAAGCTAGAGTTTCTAATGAAAGAGAACTCTAACAAGCATTCTCTCAAGGCAATTAGGAATATAATTTTGAGACAAGTAATGAAGGCAGTGGAAAAGCACTGGGATCATCTACAATTCTTCCAAGAAATGATCCAGACCATCAAGAGATCACACAAAGAAATAGAAGCCATTGAGAGCACTATTGGTGATTCTCCCTCTAAGGATGAAGTGGTTATAAACTTCCTTAACTAGGTGCCTAAGGAAGAAGTGATAAAGGCGAATATCAACATGTCTAAATGGGTAGCGAGGGCTTGCCAAATAATAAGAAAGCATGAACTAGTAAATATGGTAGGGGAAGATATGAAAGCACTAACAAAGGAAATAAAAGGTTCTAAAAGGAAATACGAGATGCTTTACTGGAAGAAATTTCCAACCTTCTTTGATAGTGATGGGAACTTGTACCACAAAAAGGTCTTCATAAAATTCCTAGTTACAATTAAAGAATATTTCAAGGGTTTTGGAGAAAAGTGCCATGCTCTTCATGGGAGAGAGATTGTGAAATTATATGATGATCATTATGAAATTTTGTTCATGCTCAAGAATATTTTCAAAGAGCGAGGCAGAGCTGATTATGAAGACATTACCAGTTTAGAAGAAACCATCATAGAGGCCTAATCATGTGATATTCCATATGGTAAAAAGTGGAGGACTCTCATGGATCTGTATGAGTGGGATATCCAATGGGATTTTACATCAATGTCACAAGAAGCTTCAGCAGAAGCAAGTTAGAGCTCAAAGCTTCCACTGAAGCAACAGGCATGACAATAGGCATGACCTCAATAGTCGGGGTTGGCATTGACACTGACATTGGTACCATTGGCACCATCGACAACCTAGTCAAATTTGTGCCAAACTCAGGAAGCACCCAAGCAAGAGAAAAGAGACCCAACATGCAAGCAAGAGAGAGATGGATGATCCACTACAACCAAATTTAAGGGACCCACCCTGCAGCTGGTGGATCTTTCAAGAAACTTCTAGAAGAACTTAATTACAATATAGTTGGCATTTTGTAAAAATTCTTGGTGGTTTTTCAAATACCACCAGTGGTTTGAGGTAGGGTATTAGGCCTTGAGTGCCTATATATAGGCTTCAATTTTGTATTTGAAAGGTAGAAAATTCTAGGTTGTAAGGGAAACTCTAGCAACAAAATTTCAGAATTTGTTGGGAGTTTTGAAGTTAAACAAAGGAATTCCGCAGTGAGTCTTGGGTTGTTTTTTTTTTTTTCTTTTACATGTTATTTCATGAACCTCACCTCATATTTTGGAACTTTGCACATATGAATGAAATTTTCATGGAAGATTGTCTTGTGAACCTGATTTGTTATGATGATTGAATGGAATTGTTAAATTGAAGTAAATTTTATAATCAATATGATTGTTTGCTTCAACTTTTGGAAGATTCATCATTTTTTTTAAGACCATCTTGGCTTTTTTTATGGGTTTTGAAAGGGTTTTAATGAAATGGAAAAATCCCTCCAAAGATGATTTCTCTAGTTTGAGAATGCATAAGTTATTTACCTACACTAGTAGGTCCTTGGGCAGACCCCACACTAGCTCCAAGATGTTTGTCTCTAACTAAAAAGTAAATCTTGAGTTTTGATAGGCTTCTCGGCTGGTGGGCCCATAAAATTCACTAGGATAAACTATATTGTTCAACCAAATGAAACAACAAGCAATAAAACCAAGACATATAGATCACGAAAATATAGGACAAATAAGCTTCTCCAGACAGAAATAAGCTTCTTTGATCTTTATCTTAAATCCCATTGGTGGGGGACATAAAAATAAAATAAAATAAATAAATTTTACTTTGGTTTACTAGGATTTATAATCAACAATTTATCCATAATTTGTTGTCAATTTGATTTTTTATTTTTATTATCTTTTTTATTCATTATCTTTTTTTCTTTATCTATCCCTCAATAATAGGTAATACTTCTATTACAAGCATTAGACAAGCTTCTATACATATTTATTGATATTGTCTCTTCTAGATGTACGATTTCCCACCAAGCCTACTAATCTAAGTGGATGTGTATGAGTTTTTTCCCTCATTCAAATATCTTGTTTTCTTGTGGCTAGATGTATTATTTCTCAACCACCCATCTAATTATAACAAGTTTAAAAGAATTCTTAATTTCTCATTTAAATCTGTTAGGTTTTGTTCTCCAATTTTTTGCCTTCTCAAACAAATTTGGTTATTTATTTCAAACCCATGGCTCATGAATGCTCCAACTAAGACTAGTGGAAATGCTACCAGCAAAATATTTTAATAGTTGATTGTTTTTCGTCTCACCCAAATTCTCAAAAGACACTTGAATTTTAAACAAGAATTAGAGGTCAATTTGAATAAGATTTACCAATTGGTATTGGTACTTTTTTGAAGCAAAGTCGTGTTGAATATGATGATGTATATAAGATTTATATTTTTCCTGTGTAGTTTATGTTAATTAATGTTGATAAATTTTCACACATCTAATATGGAGATATATATACATACACTAGGATTTAGGCATTGATTCAATGGCTGAAATAGTTCCTCATGTTACCTTACTTTCTTGTGAAAATTTATAGGGGAAAATAAGGTGCATGATACTTGAAACCAAAATTCAACACATGATCCTTAGCAAGATTCAAGGTAGAACCTTGTAGTCATTTCATAACAACAAGTTAGCATAAAACAACATTAACAATCTTATTTGTTGCAACCTTTATCATCTCTATTTTCCTGTTGAAACTTGAAAGTAAGAACGAGCAAGCTTGAAGACTAAACGTAAGGAAGACATAGATATACCATATGAGAAAAATAATAATAATATTTGATCTGATCAAATGAGTTTAAACATAAAATCGAAAACATAGTAGTGAATGAAGATTGTACTTATATGTTCCCAGGATCTACGCTACAACTTAGCATAGTGTGACTCTGGGGCCCAACACCTCATGGTGTCATCGTCGAAGAACGATTTGATTTAATTCCCTGGGATAAATGATATTACCTAATATTTTGTTGGTGGACAAGATCTAAATCCATTTGTTGTGCATTCCACTTGGTGACTCAATTGTTTATATTTTCCACTATCTCTCATTACATCATTTTCGTCATAGTCGCCACCTAATACTAAAACAACCAACCATGATCTTAGTTAACTCACTATACATATGTATGTTAATTTTTTGTTTTGAACATAAACCCCATAAATTCCATACTTCCATTATGGCTTCTCCAAAGAGGCACACTCGGAGAAACCTGGATCAGAACCTCACACTCCTAGTCTTTAAACCTAAACGTCTCATTTGCATTTCTAAACAATGGAACACAAGTTTACAACTTGAACCTTCAGGGAGTCAAACCACTGACGCTTTACCTCAACCTTTTTCAAATGTAATCTCTCAGTTAGCTTGTTTGGAGATTACCCATATTGGCATACTCCCCTCACAATCAATACTTGAACATTTAGAGTCACTTAGCCCTTCGTACGAATCTGAAACTCCACTCTCATCGATGCCTTATGTAACTCTACAAATCACAGAAAGAAACATAACTCCCATATTGTCTGCTTCTAAGGACAAAATTTTACAACATATCATGGTTGGACAAGGGAGACCTCGTAATCAATAGAATCAATATAATCAACCCTTGGCTTGGGTTGCAACTAGAAATGCTCTATTAGCCTTGCCTTGAGTGATACACGACATGCCTAAAAACTATTTAAAGTTGTTACCCAAATTTAGTGGCAAAAAGAAAGGGACTTTCGAAGAATATATCAATGCCTTCCAATATTTTATTGAAAAATTTATGGTGTAAGATGAATATGTGTTTACGATACTTTTCATACAAACCTTTGAAGGAGACGTGAAAAAATGGTTTTGTACCCTTCTAGGGAACTCACACCACTCATGGGACGATCTAGAAAGAACATTTCATGCACAATGGGGTAAAAAGAAATACTTTTAGTCCTACCTCACTCAGTTATCGACAATGAAGAAGAATCCTTATGAGAATGTAGAGGAATTCATTAAAAATTTCAATAAACTCTACAACGATATCCCAAACGAGATAAAACCCACTCCCATTACTACTATGGTAAGCTATGTAGAAGATTTATATTTTGATTTATCTATCATGTTAAGGGAAAGGAGACCAAGAATATCGGGTGATATGCAATTGGACATGATTGAGATAGAAGGAAACTTAACTGCTACAGGAAAACTACAAAGAACGAAATTCACAAATGAAAACTACAACATTGAAAAAGAAAAGGAGTGAAAGAATGATAGAGGTAAGAAGAAAGTGAAGGATGAACCTGATCATCCTAATTAAAACAAATATTCATCTGAATATAATATTTAAGAGATGAATAGGTTAATCAGAAAGTTGTCCAACAAGATCACTAAAATCGAGTCAAAAGGGCCAAGCAAAAGTTAAAACCAGTCACTTTGAAAACCCACTTTCATTTGTAGGTCGTTTAACCATTAACAGATAAATAGGGAGAGAAGCCCTTAAGAACAACCCATAAAACCTTCCATGACAAAGGATCTCAACTTTTAGATCGAAGAGTACATCCACGATGAAGATATATACTCAGTAGAAGATCAAAATCCCAATTTCTATATCACAAAATATAATTACATGAAATCCATCCTTTGCATAGAAAGAGGGCTATGAGTTATATGATGATTATGAGATCTATCTTGCTCAATATCAAAGAATCACTAACTCAATGATGGTGTAACTCAAGAGGAATTATGACTTACACCCTAGACCAGATCAGTCAGCAGGGGTGATTCATCAGAATAAACCTCTAGTACCTTACCGGATCTTAAAAGTAATATTATTCTAGATAAAAATCCAAACTTGACTCAAGGATCTATTGAGCCATGAGAACCTAGGCCTTCCAAACCTCTAATCAAACCAATCGAGGAGACTAAAAGAAATATAACCCTACTTTTCAACCTCAAACAAAAGTTTAGAAAGATAAAAGTTCTCGTTGCTTTGTTATAACTAGCCCAAAATGCAATGTACCAACCACTCAGATAAAATCTCATAAATCCCTCTAAACAAATTTCTCCCACAATACTTTGAATATCCATGAATACCGTCCTCATGTAGTCTGTGGACCTCACGTAGAAGAACAAGTTGATAAAAATCCTCCTTTTTACATTACCCTGAATTTTCATAACAAACTACTTCATAATTGCATGTTGGCTTTGGGAGCATCACGTAACCTCATTCCCAAGTTAGTCATGGTGTAACTAGGATTAGATATCACAAAACCATAACATAATATTTACTCTTTTGATTGTAGAAGGGTGAAAATCGTTGGTCTCATTAAATATTTAGTGGTATCCCTCACTCAAATACCAAGAAAAAACGTATTTATAGGCACAGTGGTAGCCAATATTACCACCTCTTATGGCATGTTTCTTTCTAGGTCCCAGGATGGAAAATTATGTGGTACCCTGAAAATGGATTTATAGTATGAAACCATATGAGTTTTCAAGGGTTAAGAGCGGAGACTATATCAAGAAGACAAACTCTTATATGCCATAAGTGATGCTAAGAAATATAAAAAATTACTTATGTATGTCATAGAAGGGTTGATGGGATTCTATAACCTATCCATAAACCCGAAGCCATGATAGTAGTTGATTCCCTACCTATTCAAATAGAACGAAAATAAGATTTTCATTGAATGTGGAAATTGTTCTATGATGGAGCATACTCTAAGGAAGGAAAATGGGTATGAGTGCTTCAAGTACCTCCCTCAGGTCAAAATATCTCCCTATCATTTAAACTGGAATTTGATGCCACCAACAACATTGTCGAATATGAGGCATTGATTCTAGCACTAGAAATAGCCAAGAGAATGGGATTGAAAAACATTTGACTTTTGATGATTTCGAACTAGTAGTGCTTCAAATAAGAAACATATATAACACCAAACATCTTCGAATGAGATCATATCAAAATGTTGTATGGGATATTGTTGAGAATTATTTTGATGCTGTCAACATTACAAACATGTGAAAGGAAGTCAACCAACATGCATATGCATTGGAAATAGCATCCAATACTTTTAAACCAACTCTTGAGCCAAAGTTGAAATATGAAGTGGAGATGAGATATAGGCCCTCTATTCTAGATAACATAAAACATTGGTAAGTTTTCAAAGAATATCAACAACTAAGGAGGTTTCTCAAATTAGTCACCGAGTTTTCAACCATCAACATTGATTTCAAGGATCAATCTCCCGAGATAGGTCAGGAGGAGGAACAATCACTAGAAAGCAATCCCAATTTTCTGACCCAAATTGGAGGTCATGAAGTGATCCAACCAAATAATAAATTCATCGCAAAAGGACTAGTTCAGCTTGAGAAGATATTTGACCATAACGATGTGTCCACTAGATCAATTTTTCAACTAGTGGATGAAAATTTCAAAGAACATAATTTGGGCACACAAGAAAATTCACAAAAGGTAAAACTTGCCAAGTCTTTGCAACCCACTTCCAAAAATAGGTACGCCAATTTTTTTAAGAAATTTAAAGATGTTTTTGCATGGATTTACAAAGATCAAAAAACTTATTATACTTACGTTATTTAGCATAGGATACCATTGAAAGAAAATTCTAAACCTTTCATGCAAAAACTCAGAACATTCAAACTAATTTTGTTTCCAATGATAGAAAATGAAATCAAAAATTTCCTAGACGGGAAGATCATTGTACCACTATGATATTCTCAATGGGTGGAAAACTTGTTACCTGTTAGAAAATAGAATGGTGTTATTAGGTTATGTGTTGATTTCAGGGATCTAAACAAGTGGTCCCTAAAGGACAATTATCCATTGCCCAAGATGGATCATTTGTTGCAAAAAGTGATGGGAGCCTCAAGAATATCAATGATGGATGGTTTCTCAGGCTAAAATCATATAGAAATGAACCAAAATGACAAAGATGAGACCACGTTCACAACCTTATGGGGCACATTCATGTATGATAAAATTCCTTTTGAACTGATGAACGTAGGAGCAACTTTTTAAAGAGCCATGGATATTTCATTTGTCGGTAAGAAGGATAAGTTAATAGCCATTTACCTAGATGAAATGACTGTATTATTGAAATCAAATGAAGAATATTTGTAGCATTTGAGGTAAACTTTTCTCAAGTGCAGAAAATTTGGTCTCTCGTTGAATCCCAAAAAATTATTCTTTGTTCTACAAGAAGCAAGTTATTGGGAGATATAGTTTGAAAAGAAGAAATCAAGATAGATCCATAAAGGGTGGAAGTTATATTAAATATCATCCTACCTCAAAATAAGAAGCAAGTTCAATCATTCCTCGAAAATATAAAGTTTCTGCGTAGGTTCCTTGCGAACTCTACAAAACTCCTAAAGCGCATAACAGGTATGCTAAAAAGGAACAATGATGTGAGATGGAAACTTGAGGCTCGATTATGCTTCGAACAAATTAAGAAAGACATTATGGAAGTTTCAGTCATGGCTAACCCATCTTTTTTCAAAGGAGTTTGAGATCTTCTCTTTTTCTTCCGAACACAACATTGTTGCAGTCCTTTTGCGAAAGTATGAAGAGGGGTACGAGTGGCCCATAAAATTCTTCAGTCATCCTTTGAGGGACACAAAGCTTAAATATAATATTCTTGAAAATCAAGCTTATGCTATGGTAAAAGAATTTAAGGAATTTCATAAATATGTGTTGCATTCCAAAGTAGCAACATATGTGTCGTCAACAACAGTGAAAGATATACTCGCACAAACAAATATTGACGGTAGATGTGGAAAGTGGATAGCAAATCCATGAGTATGATATGGAAATAAAGCCTACCAAGCTCGTAAAGGGGCAAGGTTTGGAGAAATTACTCATAGAATCTAATCATGTTGTGCTTGATATGTGCACCAATGAATATCTTTATAACATTCGTGGAGAGGAGAATACACAAGAACCTCCTTCTTTAGACAAAGAGAATCCACAAGAACCTCTTTATCCTAGGAAATACAATCCAAAAGAACCTCATGTTTCAATAGGAAGGAATCCACAATAACCCTTCCCACCAGACGAAAGGAATCCACAAGAACCCTTCCTGAAGAACCTTTCAATATTTAAAGATTCTATATAGTATCATGCAATCATATTCTTCTTGTAGAACCTACAATTCCCCCCTTAACTTCCTAAGGCCAAATGCAGATCTCTGAAACTCAAAGTGATCAAGTACTACACTGTGGATGAGGGCTTGTATTGGAGGGATCCTACCGGTGTCCTGCGAACTTACATCATTCAATACCAAACACCTGAGATCATGTCATAATTTCATCAAGGAGTATGCAGAGGACATCAAGCATGGAAAGCCACAACCTATAAAATTTTGAGATCAGAGTATTATTGGCCTTCCCTTTTCAAGGATGCAAATGTTGTTTTCAATGCCTATCCAAAATTCCAGATGTTCATGAGCAAGCAGAAGCTCAAATCTATATTATTGAATCGTATCAAAATTCAAGCTCCATTCTAGTAGTGGGGATTATATTCCATTGGAGATATATATCCAAACTCAAGTGTTCAACAAAAATACATTATGATGGCCATGAATTATTTTACTAAGTGGGTAGAATCCATTATGACTTGTAGGGTTTATTAGAAGGTCATCATCACTTTCTTAGAAGACAACATTCTCTCTAGATTTTGTGTCCCAGAAGGTTGATCAGGGATAATGCCCAAGATTTTAAGTCTTTCAAGATGATGTAGTTATTCCAAGATAATAACATAGAATTGTGCACTCTACAACATATTATCCTCAAGGGAACGAATTGGTAGAATCTATCAAATAAAAATTTGATGATAATCATCAAAAGGATACTAGATAAGAATAAGAAGAGTTGGGATGCCAATTTTAAGTATGCAATTTGAGCAGATATAATTAGCACCATACAAGTTATAAAAACCACCCCTTATCAACTGGTATATGGTACAAATGTCATCTTTCCGATCAATTGTACCTTACCAGTGATGAATATGTTGTGGGAAGAAGATCCAAAGGCTAGCTTAATGCAGAAGATAATTTATCATATGATATAAGTTCAACAAGAAAGGGAGGAGGCTCTAAGAAAAACGGGTGCCTATCAGCAGAAGATGAAATTTGGTTTTAACAGAGAGAAAAAGAGTGAGATCTGTAAGCTAGAGATTTGGTATTGAGGTGGGAATCAATCCGAGTTGATAAAGGAAAGCATGGGAAGTTTGAAAATCTCTATATCAGTCCATTCTAGGTACAAGAAGCCATAATACTTATTAGTTGGAGACCCTCGATGGAGATTTCCTTAGGAATCCTAGAATTGGAACATTCCTTAAGAAATTCTTCACATGAACATTTTCATGGGAAAAAAATATACATTTCCAAGAAGTATTCCAAGAATCTTTTCTTAAAGCCTCACCATTTTCAGTTTCAATAAAGTTACAAGGATGGAACATATTCCTTTTCAAAAGGAATCCATAGCCCAATGGAAGAAGACAATGGAACTACAAGAGCTCAACAGACTACAAGGGCTTGTTGTCCCTCATGGATCAGATGTTGGTGCCAAGAATGTGACATCGAATTGTAAAAAAATAGCTCGAGGTCACAAGATCAGATAATAGCTAGAGACACTTAGATTTAAAGAGAAAGGATAAAAAATTGTTGCTAAATTATTTCTTATTCAACACAATTCAAAGGAGTAAGGGAATCAAATTTAGAAGAGCTACCCCATAGCACCATGGGCACAATGTCATAAGTGTGCCACACCACAAGTGCCAGTGGCGCTAACCCTGAAAGTTTCACACTATCCAAATCCAAAGGCGGGAGAACTAGACCATTTGAAAACCCAGAACGCTCCAGTGTTGAGATGTGCGAGGGTTAACATGATGGAAGGGTGTAGAGGATGCTACATGTCACTCCCTCATTCCCTCCACCCCACTCCACAACATCAAAAATTCACAGCCCACACTATGTGAAACGGTGCCATGTGGCACCCCACGTAGGATACCCATGCATCACCACGCCCCACCACATTCGTTAGTTTTCGACAAGTCACCTCCACCGAGTTGTCCATTCATTTGTTGCGTAACTCCTGACCACACCCAGTCATAACCCTAGTTATCTTTCCACATGGATGACCCACGTTTTTCTCACATCATTCAAATCCTCTTGCCAAATCTAGTCCTCACATGTGTCGTGCCCTAACTGGTATAAAAGGAGTATGGGGGGGTCATTTTTGTCATTTTTTACTATTGGCATCTTGGTCGACCCCTGTGCATCTGTAGCACTAAACTATCAAATTTGGTAAATTCTAAGTTTAAATATTGCAATTTAATCCATTAAAGTGTTTCTCATTACAAATTCACCCTACTAAGGCCTTGTTCTCTAAGAATTTGCAATAATTTGAGTCAAATTCAAACGTTAGTTGTACCTTACAAAGAAATACATGCTCCCTCAAGAAAATCCCTCATTTGAGAAAATAAAACTCCTCAATTGACTAAATTAAGCTCATAAGTACATTCATAAGCTGAAATAACTTATGTTTCTATTAAATTTGAGCTCATTCTAGCTCAGAAACCATAAGCTCAAGTCACATCCACACACGTTCATTTCCACGGTTCAAATTTTTAAAAGGTTCCTCCTGCCAACTTGTTCCCCTCACATTGTCACATGTGTTTCTCCTTTATTTGTTTGCTTTGATTCCTGAAATCTTCCTTTTATCCTTCTCTCTTCCCTAAATTAACCAATCATTCAAACATATCACTCCAACATAATGGCCTCCTTGTCCACCAGGAATTCCACCGACATCCAGTTGAAAGGAAAGAATAAAGAAATAGGTTGCTATGATGATGGCATCAACACATGGGCCCCCCTTATAATAGAATTTGACATGAGAAAGGTCATCCTTGTTTTAGCTGAGCAAGTGGAATCCTAAGTAGTGTCATATATCATTGAGGAACCATAGTTTCCACTTCCAAATCAAATAAGAAAGTTAGAAATCACCAAGACAAAAATCCCTCGTGAAAGGGAACACATTAAGAGAATGGAAGCTAAGTTGGAGTTTCTAAGGAAAGAGAACTCCACCAAACCTTCTTTCAAGTAAATGAGAAAGATAATATGGGGAAGAGTAATGAAGATAGTGGACAAGCATTGGAATCATCCAGAATTCATCCAAGAAATGATTGAGACCATTGGGAGAGCACATAGAGAAATAGAAGCCATTTAGAGCACTATTGGTGATTCTCCCTCGACTGAAGTGATTATAGACTTCCTTAGATAGGTGCCTAAGGAAGAAGTGATAAAGGTGAATATCAATAGGTATAATTGGGTAGAGAGGTCCAACCAAATAATAAGAAATCATGAACTAGTAAAGATGGCTGAGGAAGAGATAAAAGCACTAAGAGAGGAAATAGAAGGTTGTAAAAGGAAATGTGAGATTCTTTACCGAAAAAAATTTCCAAACTTCTTTGATATGATGGGAACCTGTATCCCAAAGAGGCCTTCATAAACATCTTAGCTACAATTAAAGAATATCACAATGGTTTCAGAGAAAATGACCACACTCTTCATGGGAGGGTGATTGTGAAATTATTTAATGATCATTATAAATTTTTGTTCATGCTTAAGAATAATTTGAAAGAGAGAGGCTGAGATTATGAAGACATTAGCAGTTTTGAAGAAACCATCATAGAGGCCTGGTCATGTGATACTCCATATGGTAGGGAGTTGAGGACTCTTATGGGCTTGTATGAATCGGCTATCTAATGGGAATTTAGACTAGTTTCACAAGAAGCTTTAGCAGAAGCAAGTTCCAGCTCAAAGCTTCCACCACAACAAAAAGTGCGACAACAAGCACGATCTCAACAATTGGCACTAGCATCGGCATTGTTCACAGCTCATTCAAAGTAGTGCCCAACTCAAGAAATCCCCATGTAAGAGGAAATATCCCTGGCATACAACCAAGAGAGAGATGGATGAGCCACTACAACCAAATTTAAGGGACCCACCCTACAACTAGCAGATATTTCAAGAAACTTCTAGAAGAATTTAGTTACAATATAACTGGGATTTTGTAAACATTATTAGTGGTTTTCCAAATACCACTAGTGGTTTAGGGTAGGGTCTTAGGCCTTGAATGCCTATATATGGGCCTCATTTTTGTATTTGAAAGGGAGAAAACTTTGGGCTGTAGGGGAAACTCTGCCAAATTTTTTTAGAATCTGCCAGGAGTTTTGAAGTTATCAAGGAAGGAATTTTGCAGTGATTCTTGGGCTTTCTGCTCTTCTTTTACATGTAATTTCATGAACCTCACCTTGTATTTTGGAACTTTTCACATATGAATACAATTTCAAGCAATTTTCATGGAAGTTTGCGTTGTGAACCTGACTTGTTATGATGATTGAATGGAATTGTCAAATTGAAGTAAATTCTATAATTAGTATGATTGTTTGCTTCAATTTTTGCAAGATTCATCAAATTTTTTGAAGTGCATCTTGGCTTTTTTATGGGTTTTGCAAGGGTTTTAATGAAATGGAAAAATTCAAAGTATCTTGTTTTGTTGTGCCTAAATACTTAATTTCTCAACCACCCAACTAATTCTAAGAAGTTTAAAACAAGTATTAATTTCTCTTTTAAACTTGTTAAGGTTTGTTAACCATTTTTTCACTTTCTCAAAAAGTTTTGGTTCTTTATGTCACACTCATGGCTCATGAATGTTCCAACTAAGACCAATGGAAATGCTACTAACATAAAGTTTTAATAGTTGATGGTTTTTCCTCTCACCCAGATTCTCAAAAAACACTTGAATTTTAAACAAGAATCGAAGGTCAATTTGAATATGTTTTACCCATTGGTATTTGTATTTTATTTAAGCAAAACCATGTTGAATGTGTTGTTGTATGTAAGATTTAGATTTTCCGTGTGCAATTTATGCTAGTTAATGCTGATAATTTTTCACTACATTTAACAGAGATGTATACACATACATAGGGATTTAGATACTCATTCAATGGTTGAAATAGTTCCTCATGTTACCTTACTTTCTTGTGTCAATTTAAAGGGGAAAATAAGGGGCATGATACTTGAAACTAAAATTCAGCACATGAATCTTAGTAGGATTCAAGGCAAAACTTTACAGTGATTTTGTAACAACACATTCATAGAAAACAACATTAACATACAATTTTATTTGATGCAACCTTTATCATCTCTATTGAACACTAAATACGAGGACAATAATAATAATAGACAATTTGATATAATGATTTTAAACATAAAATCACAAACACAATAATGAATCAAGATTACACTTAGATGTTTTGAGGCTCTGCATTACCACACAACATAGTGTGACTCTCAAGCCCCATATATATATATATAATAACAAAGTTTTCAAAAATATGCCGAGAGTAGACACATAAAAAAAACTTAAAAAAAAAATAGAAATATTAATATGAGAATAAAATAAAATACATGTTTAAATAAAATGTTAAGAAATTTCTATTTTTTCATCATCGGTTAATCATTTAATGTTGAAGTGATATTTTTTTACGATACAGTACTATAAAATGTAATCAACTTAACAGTATAATATGATATTTTATAGTTTTTCAAGTAAATACTTTATTAATATTTTGATAAATATTTGTGTAAAATTCATAATATTTAAATAATACCCCATCACAAAATACTAATCTATATTTATATTTTTACTCATATTTATCTCCTACGAATTTCATATATTTTGATTAAGCTTTATGAAAATGCTTTACTAAGAAGAAATGTAATAGCATCTAGTTAATAGACATTAAACATAATATTGATATTAAACAAAGATACATCCTTTCTCGGTCGTTTGTAGGATCTCTATTGATAAAATTGAATATCGTTTACGAGAGGAGTGGTGTGTTGGTATTAACATGCTCAATCAATCTTATCGTCATCATTCTATGCATATGGGTAATATTATTTTTTTTTACAACTATTAATTTGGGTTGTGTTTTTAGTAATTTCCGTTGTGTTTTTAGTAATTGTACTTTTTTTTTATCAAAATACTATTGAATGTTTGGATGCTCCATCTTGGTGTGGCTACAACCATTATCTTATTAAAACATGCTCTGTAGCAAGCTTGAATGGGTTCTTTAGAAGTTTGATCTTTCACTTCTACAAATGATTTGTTTTTATCGCAGGGATTTTAACTCTTTGCTTAATCAAATCTGCAATTCTTAACGGTCAAGACCCCTTTAATAAATCTCTGTTGCATGATTCATCCACAACCTAGGCTAGCCCTTCATTCATATCCTTCATCGGGACTCTTTCAAATCCTCATAAACGTTCATGGTGCCCTATGCCTGCACATATAATCACCCCTCTCGTTACCCCTCAAAACCTTCCATCGCATCTTTATTCCCATTATAACCCTTTCCGATTCGCAAAGAATCTTTAACATACACTTTCCACGCTTTTTTCAGTCTTTATACATTTCTCAATCCCTACCTCTATCACTATTGCAATTGCTCCATTTCCGCGGTTATATTGTGCCTTCCTCTTTTGCATCCGCTAAGAGAGGACCTTCCAGACTTCAAATACAATTAATCGCATCCATATACATATCGGGTCCGTCGTTACATCGCTTATCGCAGTTGGCGGAGTCCATGGCATATACATGAGCATGATGCGATATGGAGGACCCACCGATGTTATTAACCACAGCTCATATATATATCGAGCCCACTCCCCAATCACAAGTCGCAATCGGTGGAGGTTGGGGCTTATACATAAAAGCTCACTGTGATTTGCCAGACCTGCCGAGATCATTAAACATAATATATGTATTTCGAGTCTGCTTTCTCCTCTTGCAATCGCAATTGACAGAGTCCGTGGAATATACATAAAGCACGATGCGATGTGGTGGACTCGATAATAAATTTATACCTGGGTGCATAATCTTTCAAGTCTGACCTTATGGTCGGCCAAGAGTTTTTCCTTGTATTCCCATCTATTGTGATAATATGTTGTGGTCGGGGTTTTCAAAGGGAAATCTTATGTGGCGGATCCGAAGGGATTATGAGCCATGGCACATATATATTTTGGGTCCGGCCAATCGCAAGTCACAATCGGTAGAGCCCAAAGCTTAAACATAAGGCGCTATGTGATTAATGGACCCAGTGATAATTATACGCCCGGGTATATAATATTTCAAGTCCGGCCTTATGGCTCGGTTGTGGGTTTTCCCATGTTTTCCTGTGTATTGCGATAAAAGGCTCTGGTCCGGGTTTTCAAGCGAATATTTTGTAAAGTGAATGGTGTTCTTGTGAAGCATGGTTAAAGAAATCCTTGAGTAAAAATGAATATTATGGTCAACACAAATACGTGTCACACCAGGTTTGGTGGTTTGATAATCATAGTTGCTCTGCATTGCAAGATTAAATAGAAATTATGGTTGAATGCAAGGTTTGTTTGTAAGCGTGTTTGTCAGATTTCTCATAATCATAGCTAATATGAATTATTTTTGTAGGCAAGTTCGAGTGGACCTGGTAGTAGATAAAGACGATTTATATCCAGATGATACCTCTGCACTACTAGTGTCGATATTGCAAAGGCATATTCTGCAGAAAGGGAGATGACCTGCCATAGTTCATCATGAAGGCACACTCCATGTGAATAGAAAGCACAGAGTTGAAACATCAGGATGTTCTTACCTCCAAACACACTTTCAATCATGCCAAATGTGGGATGATAAGCACGATGTCTTTAGTTTCCTTCAGGAAATGATAGGGAGTAACGTCTACTCAATACAAGTGCAAAGGGATGACACACAATCATCCTCTTTTAATCAACATCTATTTATTAACTTCCCCAGGAAATGAAGCACTCCATCAGATATGCCTCTACATGTCAACCGTTTCACTAATCGACTCTACGTCTGCATATTCTAATGTGTATGGAAAAGAGCGGGAGGAGGAAAAGTCAGGGAAGGGAAGACCAAGGGTCATTTTCCTTCGGCATAAGTATTACCTCTAGAGACGAGATGAGGGCTTTTTTTCGGGTAGAATTTTTTTTTTTATTTATTGTGAATAAAAACACTGTTTGGTCGAGAAAGAGCATTTTTTAGATTCATTTGCCTCTCCTTTCATGTGTTTAGAATCAAGATGTTGTTGTTGGCATAAATATAAATGTGATTTTTTTTGTGCAGATTGATAATAGACAACTCGTGATTAGTCTTGGATATTCAAATATGATTTGTTACCATGGTTAATTCATGAGTGATTGCTCATTCGAGACTTCTTAGACATCCGTTGCAAGTTTTATTTGTATGGAAAAGAATGTGTATTCTTGTATGAGTAATTAGATTGCAATTAAGATTTAATATAGCCTTGTTCATCTGTGAACCAATAATTGATTCATTAGAACTTGGAATTTATATATGATGTTTAACTTCCTTTTGTTATGCTCCTGCAGGATAGATTAGAATAGTTAGTACTAACATAAGTAGTTAGAATTAGTGCAGATAGGATTTGATACATATAGGTTAGTTGTTTCATTTATTGATTTAATTGAAGTCTTCCTCCAAGAAGCAATCTTTCAACACATATAGCTATTTACGAGATCCTCTAAAACCCGTCGGAACTGGGCATTCCAAATGAAATTAGACCTAATTGGGGTTTGGAATTGGGGTAGTTCCCCTTATTGGCATAGCAAACTTTCGCCGCATCAACAAATTGGCGCTAGAAGGAGGGCCTGAACTGCCGTCCACAGATTTTTATGATTTCATATATAAATGTCGCGCATGGATTTGAAAAGATTAATGCATGGATATTAAAGGTTGAAAAGATCCTTCTGCCCATTTGGAAAAGCCTCATTTTGAAGAAGAGACACTGTTGGAGTATCCTGTAACTCAGGAACAACCAGTCAGAGTACTTACTTGGGCTTACACTCGTTCCCTCTCTCAGCTCCCCATCTTTCACTCTTTACCTCCAACGACTAAAATAAATCCAAGGATCTGTTCCATAAACAAAGAGACATCTGCAGCCTCGTCTCTTAAAGATATTGTGCTAGAGTCCTTGCAAAGTATCAACACTCCTTGGGAAGAAATTCCTGAGGATCCACTCTCTGAAGGTAATGCCTGGCCCAATTTG
>APFE030916124.1:120289-132885 GCA_000404065.3 Pinus taeda
TTTCGGTCCATGGTATTGGATGTTTCGGCATGTATAAATATGTATTGTAACATTGAAAGGAACATAATGAAAAATCAAGCTGGTAGTCCCGGTTTTGGGATCCAGTGGGAAATGTCTGTGTATACGTGTTTTATGTGTTATGCTCTCGCATTTTTATCTTTCCTGTGATTTAGAATTCGTATGCAGGTAATTTCTGTACGGGGTTAAAACCTACACCTTCAACCAGAACCTCCCTATCCATAATATGATTAACGTTCCTCTTCTAGGTGGGAATCAGCTTCAACCGGTTGGGAACCAACTCCCACCTCCTCCGGGAGCACTCCCCCTCTGGCTTGCTCAAGATGTCGTAATGGTACCTGGGTAGCAGCATCCCTTACCCAAGAATGTAGAAAGAGTACTTCCTAAATTCAACCCTGAGTGGGGAGACACCGTCAATAACCATATTCACTCTTTCTTCCTGGTCGTGCACATGTTGGGGGTAGCCGACGAAGATATAGTATGTCACCTATTCCCTTTTACTCTGATTGGTGTGGCCTCCACATGGTAATTTAGCTTGAGAACAAGATCGATCACCTCGTGGACTGACTTTCAATAGGCCTTTTTAGACAAGTGTGGTGATGAAAAAACACCTGTGGCCTTAGTTTTAAAACTATCCCATTTGAAAATGGAAACCAAAGAAAAGGTCAAGGATTTTAACATCCGGTTCAACACCTTGTTTAATAGAATCCCGGCTAACGCTGGACCTACTGAGGAGGTGCTCATGGAACTCTAGATCATTGCTCTCCCTGTCCCTACTGCGATGTGGGTCAAAAGGAGTAATGCAAAAACTTAACAGGGTGCTATCAATGAAGTAGTAAAAGTCAAGAATGAAATGATCAGTCTCATAGCATGCCATCATACAACTGGAGAAAGGAAAGCCTCTCAAGCATCCAAGAAGAATAATGGGAGTGATAACAAAGGGGCTGAAATCAAAGAAAAGGATACCACAGATGTGGAAGGTTTGCATCGAATCATTAAGAAGTTGAAAAACACAATCATCGACATGAAAAGGAATTCTGGAGAGAGTACAAGTGGGAATGGAGTAGAGTATAACAATAGAAAACCCTTCAAATCTTTCTATCGTAAGAAGACAAAAGGTGGTCATGGTCAACTTGCACTGCCTGCTCCACCCAATGAAGGGAATTTAAATATGGAAGAGTTGGCTCTTATCGGATCACTCCTTAACAAAGAAGAATCTATAGTGGAGCTGGAGCCACAACAAGAAAATGAGGAAGAATACCAAGTAGAAGAGGCCTTGGATGAAGAATCTCAAATCAATCTACTATGGAATTTCTATACAAATGAGAACGATGATGATGAATGATATGCTACGGCAGAAATCCACACATGAAGTAAAGGGCTACTTGCGGGAGTGATGAGGCGTGTAGACTAGACAATGAAAGATGTTCACCCTATGAAGGCATCCGCTCCCAAAGTTCCTGTTGAGAAGGGTAGACCTAGTGGTGAGTCCAAGAATACTCCAGTTGCAAACTATCCAAAAGAGAACACATCTCTGCCTATGACGAAGGCGACTCAAAATGGTAAACTCCCACCTAAGAATGGAAAAACCAGTATGTTTACTCTGCCCTACCCTGTTTATAACATTGATTACAACATTATGGATGATCTTAAGAAATATAGGGCTAATATCACATACTTCGATTTGTTGAAGTTAACACAGCAAAGAGATTTGCTGTTGAAAGCTATGAATGAATGGAATTGAAAAACCCCCACCATATCGAGCAGCCAAACCAAGAAGTCGGTGTCCAAACCTGTCAGTAGCTCCAGTACAACCCAAACGCCATCAGCTATGGAAGCCACTCTGTCAAAAATGAATCAAACCCCCCAAGATGTCAGTGTGGCCATGATAGGAAGGAAATCAAAATCCATGACTCCACCTTTCCTTATCACATTTGAAATCTTCAACATGAACGTACACAATTGCTTGGTAGATTTTGGTGCCTCATCCACTGTTATGCCTTATGTTGTTGCTAAAAGACTTCATGCGATACCCAAGAAAACTGGAACTCGAATTATGCAATTTGAAAGAACGAATGTGAAGGTAATTGGGGAATTGAAATATGTGTTGATTCAGATGGCTACCAAACCACAGTACTCACAAGTCATTGACATAATGGTAGTCTACATACCCGAGGCTTATGGAATGCTTCTTAGTAGGGACTGGTCAGCAAAACTCAATGGATATTTCTCAACTGATTGGTCCCATCTCTTGCTGCCTCAGAAGGGGACAGGTGATATGCTAAGAGTTGATTGAGAAAGATACATGAAGTATGTGGTGATGAAATTAAATGGCCCCAATGAACCTGTAATGTTTACCAACTCTATCCTTCGGAATTATAGTTTCAATGTTTGTGCCATCGAAAGATGTTTTGGAGAATTCCATGTAGAAACAATTGAAGAAACTACAATAAACACACAGTTCGAAGCTCTCCCCTGTAGTCCAATTCGTGAACCACCCTGTAATATAGTAGATGAGAGAAGTTGTGATGCAGGAAAGTGTTCCCTCTGCAGACAAAGGCAACCCCTCTAGCCCTAGAGTGGGTCTAGTCACAAACAAAGACAGATCAACAATAGCTTTCCTTAAACAGTTCAAGTTGGAGGCCTACCTCAACCGGTGGTCGATGGAGTTCGGTTGCGTTGCTCCAGTTTCCACTTCCTTCTCCTCAATGAGTGATTGACCTGAAACAAAGCAAAGGAAATACAACAAAGCACGTAACCAGATACAACAATGAACTATTTACTCACAAAGTCAAGAAATCATGAGCTATCAAGTACATTATATACAAGACATAGGAAAACATCATTGATTGCATTAATAATGAAATAAGAGTCATCTTACAACCAAATTCTTGACGTCACAAGCCTTCTTAGAGAAGAGTCCAGCCAGCACATTCTTCAAGTATTCACTCTTTGAAGATGGATCTCCCAACATACAAGAGCTCTCTCACTCATAAGCTTCACACAAGATCAAGGGTACCTTACAACCTTCCACAAACTATCAACAATTCCACACTTATCACACTCACACCAGCTATCTAGCAAACTGACAAAGCACTCACAGCACTGCTCAACTAGCCAACTATAAGAACTATCCAACTAGCAAGGCATAGCAATGGTGAGAGTTTAAATAGGAGAAGAAGTCTCCATGAAAGGTGGAAAGGGGAGCTTATCACCAAGGAAGGTAGCACAATTGACGGAACTGCCACACCAAGGAAGGAAGGGCGACACAAACAAGGCCAACAACCAGGTCTGGAGTCATTTGGAAGACCGACTATTGGAAAACTTCACCCAATCTGGATCATCGCGGGCATAGAACTGATATTCAGCGCTGACATCGTAAGTGATCAGTGCATATAATCAGATCATCGCATGAAGAGACCACATAGCCCTACGCTGGTGCTGAAAGTCAGGCCATCGCGGGAATTAGGTGTACTTCCGTGCTGTCAGCGCGGCCGGACAGTTCATGCACGCCTTTCAACACATTTATTAGACCAATATCCGTGATGGGGCAGGCAGCTTTGGAAAAGTGGGTCAATTGGAAACTTAGGAGAGCATTTGTCTATCATAAGCATGTTTGACTTGGACACATGACACAGTGTGAAGACTAGGAGTGAAAGCGGTGATAAATTATTGTGTAATAGATGCCCCCTAAAGTATGAAGCCTGAGAGAGTGGGAGGGGTGAAATGCTTTACAAAACAACTGAGCTGGAACACCATCTGGAAGGACCTATATGCAAGTCGAACTGATATCTCTGAAGTACATGTAGTCTAGGCATGGGCACAACCATCCAGAAGACATACGGAAAAGGTCTGTGGTATGGACGCAGCCACCCAACTAATGAGACCATGATAATGGTAAAGGTATGGTTGCAGCCATCCAGGAAGACTCAGGTATGGGTACAACCATCCATCAATGATTCATGTAATCATAAACCAATCCACGCAACCTGCGCATATGTAATCTGAGCCCGGGGTCTTGAACCCAACCGACCAATAGTACAAATTCTATCATGCGAATGAAGGTGTCAAAGTCGAGCATGAGAGAAAGTCGCTTGATTATCGGTTAGTGATAGAAATCGTTAACAAGTGCGAGAGAAACCACCAATAACGCCAATGGTTCTCAAGGTACTGTCTAGTACAATCCACGAAGTGCGAAGAATGAGTTGAAGTCGAACACTCGTGGAATCACCTGATTGACGACCAATGATGCGAATCGACCATTAGGTGCGAAGAACTTGCCATTGAGGCATGCAATCTTAAGGTACCAAAGGGGATCTCTAGGTCAATCTCCTAGATAATGAGTTGATGTCGACAGGAGACGATCTGTCATAGGAGGGCCATAATGTTTCTCCCATCAACGACACAAGATAAGGAACAAGAGGTAGGTAGTGAAACAGAGTATTAGAGAAGGAGGCAAAGGTGTAAACTGCAGAAGGATTATACTCTTGAACATGTCGGCGACACAACTCCGGAGGGTGGCAGCATTCAGGGACCAAAGGATCAGAGGCTTGATAAAAACAGCATGGATCAGATGGGATGAGGCTGAATGACAACCCAAACCCGCGGAAGGCCAAATGACGATGTATGGACGTCCCAACCCAACAAGAAGTAGAAGTGTCGATGTTTAAGAGTGACTTGCTGCCATAGACAATTGACGAAAAACCTGTTATTGAATCCAACCTAGTAATAGTTTAACGAGCCCTAGGGAGGAGAAGCTTGAGTCTCGTCATGGTGACGAGCCCAATGTTGTCAGGGTTTAACAAGTCCGACATAGGAAAAACTCGGAGTCTTTTTCATGTTTAGGGAGTTTGAAAAAGACACGGAAAATAAAACTCCAGAGGGGTCCTTTTTTCGTAAAGTTGTGTCTCTCGAGCCCGAAAAAGTATAAAACAATACTCAAAAGAACTGGTCGACCATTACAATCGAGGAGTACTTTTCATGATTAGTGATTTCAATCTGAAAAAGTAGAAAAGTGACCAAAATCACGTCGTTTCGTAACCATTAACGAGCCTGAAAACGACAAAGGCCCGACAATCTTTTCTCGTTTAAACGGTCAGAAAAAGATCTTAAAGGTGACCGCCTCTTATTTACCTTTAATGAGTCAAGAGGGACAACTCGGTGACCTTTTCATGTTTTAAGTCAAAAAAGGGCTTAAAGACGACTTCATGGATCAAGTGGACTCGAAACTCCATCACCTGTAGATCTGCACAAAAACATGTCACACATAAACCCATTCGATATAAAATGAACAATATAGCTAGAAAAACCATATTTCATATGATAACAATGAGGAGAAAACCCACATTTACCAAATATAATTTTACAATTTTCCAAAATTCCTATAAAAGGGGGGTTTTACCATTGATTTTTACCATTGTTACTGTTTATGCACTGTAGAGCGTTTGGAGCACTAAATTTGGCGAGCTAATTCTGGCCCGTTCGTCCACCGTTCGTCCTGAAACTTCTTCCAGGTAGGTAGATTTCATCTTACGCTTTAATTCAATGTCTTTTTTGCTGCATTTGACCGTGGGATGTGTGAGTTTAGGCGGTTTTTTCAAAACGAATTCCTCTCTCAGTCATCGCGGGTTTTTCCTTCGGGTCCGCTATGACCGAGAAAAATTTACACAGACCACAACCCAATCATCACGAAAAAGTGGTGTACTTCTGTGATGACTGGGAGAAATTAACACTAATGTGCCATGGTCATCGCATCTGTTTTAGAAACATACACGATGATGTCGCGTGACTATTTTTTGATAAAAACAACGTTTAGATCTTTGCAACAAGGGCGCTAATATAGTTTCTTCGTCATGCAGGCTATAATGGCGTTCGTCTTGCAAGAATGAATGCATGATGACAATGATATCCAAGCTTTCGCCGAAGTGGGGTGCCAAAATGCATTGCAGGCATGTGAGGTACTCAAATTCTTCCTTACTCCTCACCTCCGGTCACAGCCCGATTTGCTGGAGCTATTGATCCGGGCCTGGAATCCTATAGATGAGAGATCATTATCCGAGGCCAAGATATTGAATTTGATGCCACAGATATCTATTTTTTGACCGGGCTATCCTGTCGAGGTGTGAGGCTGATCTTGGAGGGCCAATGTCCTCGGGACGAATCACTAGAGACGCTCATGGCTCAAGTGTGCCCAGGGGCACACAAAATGAAGAGCGGGAAGGTGGCAATCCCGACGGTGAACGACGTGATTCTTCGAGCCATGTTATTCATGGTGACACGGGCAGCGGGCTCCCAAGCCCAACATGAGGCTTCAAAGACCCATATCTGGCTGGATCTCGAATGTCTCAACCCAACCATGTTTAACTAGGCAGACACGGTGACAAAAAACATGAAAAGGCATCTTACCAGATGTCATCGAGGGGAGACAAAACAGTTTGGCTATGGTTCCATCCTAGTCCCGCTCATGCTGGAGCGGGTGTCGACACTACAGCTACAGGATATGGATCTAAACGCACCCAAACCTCATGAGACCAGAGCTACACGGTGAGCACATGTCATGCCACGAGGAGGTGGTGGGCACCCAGTATCACAAGGGTACTATTCCGAGAGTGGTTGGATCGCTAGGTGATCTTCGTCAAGGATTGGCCATACACTGGCATGGACTTCTGTGGAGATCCTGACATGCAGCTGCCTGATGGTGAGCAATGGGATGATGGTGGTAAGACACTTGATCACACATTTTTTGCATTTTATTTTTTCATGTATATGTCCTAATGATAAACACTGTGGAATTGCATATGTAGGACTAGTGAGAGCCGTTGGGTTGGCTCCGGAGGCCCGGAGAGATGCACAGGGGATTAGAGCACTAGCCATGGCTCCCCCAACGGATGACGAGGTGGAGACGATGGTCGGAAACCTTGAGGGCTTGATGGCAGGGGTCCCTGATTACCAGGGGGTCGAGGAGGTCCCCGTAGCACTGCAGATCCATACAGTAGGAGTGAGACCCAAGGCCCACTGCCTATTGAGGTGGGTGGCACAGGTGGCGGTGTGCTATAGGGATCACAACCCACCACAGTAGATGCCTAGGTTTACTTGTTGTTGATGATTTTTTGAGAGACATGTGTCTTAGATGTACGAAGAGCACAAACTTTGCTCAGACATATACACTTATTTTTTGAGTGCCTCGGTGCACCACATGATATATATTATATTACATTTCCTATGGTTTATTGTGTTTTATATGCTTCTATTTGTTGTTTTGATTACATGTTATGCAAATTTCTATCTAATACATAATTGGCTAATGCATTAGTTAACATATTTAATCGTCTTGGAATGTGTTGATATGTGATGAAATCAAAATTCCTTTCTAACAATTTAACATGTAGCTATAACCTTAGAATCCGATGGTCTCTGACGGAATATCACCCATTGAGCTGGTGGACGACAAGCTGAGAATCCAGGTTCACAAGCAATGTTCGAATACTAAGATTGATTGCATCGGCTAGTAACTCAATGACAACACTATACTCAGCAACATTGTTCGTGGTACAACCTAGACAAACCCCTTGAAGGTCTACTAGCTCACCATGAGGATCGTAGATCACCCATGCCGCAGAAGACAGGTTGTGTGTACTACGGGAGGCACCATCGGCGAAACCAACGTAAGGCGCACCAGATATCTTCACAAGAAGCAAAAGGACACAATAAGCGGCAATCATGCCAACACACCAAGCCAAAAACATGAAAACATGCACACACAACACACCTGCTAAAACACACGTATGTACAAATCAGAGTCCCTGGAATTCACGCATAATTCTTTTTCAAGTAAAGCCCATTTCGAGGCTTACCCAGTTGCGTCGTTGTGTGACTAGCCCAGATAGTGTAGGCGTCGTCTCGGCCCATTTTGTAAAATGATCAACGACACCGATGATATACCCATGCCCCCTGGTCGAGCGAGGGTTACAGGCTATATAATCAATGCCTCGTTTGGCAAAAGGGCCGAGGGTAACAACAGAGTGCAATGGGTAACCAAAAGCAAAGCGCTCAGGATAAGGGAGCACTTCGCGGTGGGCAGGGAGAGATGAGGAACGATGGTGGTGATCAGACCAAGGGGGTTCCTCGAGAGACATGGTCTCGATAATAGCTTCATCAAAAGGAAAAATTTCCTTTAAAGGATCTGAAGAAGTGACGTCTCCAAGCCAAGGGGAATGAGTATATGAGTCGAGAGCTCTGCTCGAAGGAGCAGATTCAGGAGGGGGAACCGATGCAGAAACAATCTCGATGTAGTTGAGCTCGGCGGGACTCAATGGCATCTCATCGCCCCAGGATTCTACCTGATCAGTGGGGGAAAGAACCCACGGATCAGAGCGAATGGAAATCATATTAATAGGAGCGACGTTCAGAGGTGGGAGTGAAAAGACGCCCATAAGGGCAGGATCTTTAAAGACTCAATCTCCCACACTCTCCAATGGAATGGAGGTATGCTCCACAAAAGGCGTGTTGCCTTCGGAAGAGGAAGCGAAGAAAGATAGCTGGTCTACTGTGACAATCTTCCCTTGATGAGGGAAACGAATGACACGAAATAGAGATGAAGCCACGGCTCGCATGGCGTATGTCCAGATTTGGCCCAAAAGGAGGTTGTAAGTTAGATTGGCATCAACGACTTTAAGTTCCACTTCGACCGTCTTTCCTTCCAAAGTAATCAACAAAATTTGGAGTATACCATAAGGGCGAGACTCTCTCCCATCAAAGGCTTCTAAGGTCGTAGGAGACTGGCTCAAAGTCGGAGAACCAATAGCCTTCCAACAAGCAACAGACATGATGCAAGTTGAAGCACCCCCATCAATGACCATACGATGAATCGTTTTAGAATTAATGATGACATGGATAAGGAAGGAAATTTGGTGAGGCAGTCTCGGCACATGGCTTTCGAGATCAAAATTAATCAGGTTCGAGTTGGCCGGGTCGATGCCACCAATAGCCGATAGCAAGGACTTCCTCTGGGAGGGGCAACTCTGGAGAACTTCTAGAGCGGACATAACTGAAGGAGCCTGGGCTAAGTCCTCAACGATGTTGTAGTGTTGAGCAGCACGAGCATTAGGGTTGTAAGAAGAGTTCCTGAGTACACCTTTAGGAGGGGGTTGGATGGGCGTCTCAGTGCTAGGTCTTTCGATATGGAGTGGACCAGAACTGGACGGAGGAGCACTAAAGGGGACCTCAGGCTCTTTCCCAGCAGGCGACGGATATTCTTTTGCTCGAGTGCTAATGTGAACAGGGATCGTCCCAGCGATGAACACTTGAGAACCAAAGGGAGAAGAGGATTGGGATGGGTCAACCACCATTTGCATTTGTTGCGAGGGGAAAGGTTCTTTCAGCACCGCAGGAGTCCTAGGAGCACCTTTCAACAAGCGACTAACTTCAGATCACCTTGGGCAGTCTTTGGTATAGTGATCCAAGTCACAGATAAGACAAGGATACTTGGGCTTGCATTTGGTTCCTTCCTCAGGTGGAGGTTTAGGGGAATCCTGCTTGGGTTGATCAGCTTTATTTTTTCCCTTTCCCTTCTTTTTTCCTTTCGAGGCTTTGTCTATCATGGTGGACTGGACGACATTAACCTCGGAAGTATTTCTGGAATTAGACACAGCCTGAGAAGTATTTTCGTTCGAAGCACTCAACTTTTGCTTCCCAGGATTCGAGGAAGATTTCTTAGAGGACGAATTGACAGAACCAATGACACCGTCACCGGATGGTTTTGGCGGTGCTTTGGAAGTTTTGGGCCTCGGGGCATCAAGCAAATAATCATATAACGTACCAGACTGGGAGTAAACCAAGCCAAGGTACTAAGCACGCACAATAGCCTACTCTTCAGTTACACATGCTCCCATAGCAATGTCCCATGTGATTGGAGGGACAAATGAGGTCGTAAACCAATCGGTCAGGAGCTGATCGGGAATCCAAAACTTAATCAAACGACGACGCTGCCTCCACTCATGGATATGATCGAAGATGTGCATATCCGTTGTTTGTTTAAGGGACGTAATGAGATGTGTGCCCGTCTCATACCGAATCGGCAACTGAAAATGAGTTAAAAATGCCATCGCCAACGAGTTAAAATCCTGAAAAGATCCACGAGCTAGTGTGATATACCACTTAGGAGAAGAGCCAGTGAGGGTCCTTTGAAAAAGGTGGAGTCGGATTGATCATCAAGCCACGAATTTGATGAACATCATAGATGATAAGTCATAACGTGGGTTTGGGGGTCTTCTCCAACTTTGCCATCAAATTTGGGACAATCACCGGGAATCTTAGTTGGAACCGGTGGCCAATACGGATTATGAAGGATAGGATCATTGGTTAGCTTGGACACATCTGGCAGCTCCAACGTTTCTAAGAAGGGTAACTGAGGATTAAAGGACATCTGAGGCCATGAGTAGGAGGTAGCACCAGAGTTCCAGCCAGCTGCTCGTTGCCCCCATGGATTTTGTCCGAACGGATTTGACCCATAAGGGTTCTGCCCGTAGGGATTTTGTCCATAGGGGTTGTAGCTATAACTAGATTGCTGACCCTGGATTCCCCCCAGCATTCCATTGATTACCAACTTGGCCTGCAAGTGAAACATACGGTTGCTGGTAATTTTGATAAGGACTCACCTGCAGTTGTTGATAATTTTGATACAGGGCAATTTGAGCTTGCCCTTGGGATTGTTGGAAACCATAAGGAGGTTGGGCTCCATACTGAGTCTGGGGGCCAGGGTGTGCTTGATAAGGAGGTTGAGATTGAAACCCAACTTGCATTTGAAGACCAGCTTGGGTCTGGGGCCCAGACTGGGGCTGAAAACAGGGTGGAGCTTAAGAAGCAACAACCATTTGAGTGCCCGGTTGAGTAGGCCCAGAAAGATGTCCTTCAGAGGATTGGGGCTGAGCCACCTGGCCAGAAGGTTGACCTAGTTGAGATTGAGATTGGCCCATTTGCCTAGATTGTTGAGCCTGTTGGGTGCTGGGTTGTCCTTGCACAACTGAGGGCTATCCTGATGGACCAGATGGCTGAGCAGACTAGACAGTTGGCTGGCCTGATTGGATCTGAGGTTGACCAACTTATCTAGACAGTTGACCAGACTGGTCAGCGGGTTGACGTTGTTGTACGTAAGGCTGACCACCCTGTCCAGTAGGGTATTCCTGCTGGACCCCAGGTTGTCCTTGTTGCATATAAGGTTGTCCTGGATTTCCAGAGGGCTGCCCAGAAGGGTATCCCTGCTGGACCCCAAGTTGTCCTTGTTGCATATAAGGTTGTCTTGGATTTCTAGAGGGTTGCCTGAGATAAGTAAAAGATGAACCACCATAGGCCAAAGGTTTTCCCTAGAAGGGTTGTCCTTGTGGGCCTCCAGGTTGCCTTAGATAAGATTGTCCGTAATACTATTGCCCATAGCGAGGTTGCGTGTAAGACGGTTGACCTTGATAAGGTGGTCCTTGAAGATTCGAAGGGGGTACTTGGCCACCACCATAACCAGTGCTACCCCAAGCAACAGCTAACGGGACTAAGACCTCAACCGCAAGCTGAGATGGCAAGGATCCGGCAAGATAAAGGTGATGCCCTACGAGATCATAGTAATGGAGCGAACCTTGCGAGCCCGGATTCTAGACAGCTTGCAAATACTGATCGTATGCCCTCCCTACTGGAATGGAACTAGAAGAAGGTGGGGCATTAAGCATAGGATCGACAACTCTGGATGTAGGGCCATTATTTGTCGATCCGAGAGATGGTCCAGCAACAGTGGTCATAACTGAGGATGCAGTGATGGCACCAACAACAGGGGCTGAAGAAGCCACACAGACAGTTGGAATAATCGGGACTGAAGTGACGGATGTATTGTGAATTTGAGGAATAAAAGACCCCGAAGTCGGAGTGATGTTGTGATCCCACATAGAACTCATAAAGGAGGTCCTAGAACCAATAACATCCCTCAAAGCCCTATAGCGTAAGGGAAACGTGACACCGAAAGGTGTGACACTGAAGGCTGGAGTCTCCACTGAGACAGGAATTTCGCCACTCATTACAACAGATGCTTCACTCGTGATGGGGGATGTGTCATCCATGTCAGAGGAAGACATTGGAACTGAAACACTAGGAGGAGTAATAGGAATATCCTCTTCGGAAGGCTCCCAAATAGGGTTCCAATGGATATCGTAAAAGTCGTCTTCTGGAGCGTGAGAGTTCAGCGAATGGATACTCAGAATAACAGGGAGAGTACCACTACCAACCGGTGTCTTAGGAGCAACAGAAGAAGGAGACCCTTGGTAACTTGGAACGCGAGACGGGATCGATGATTTTGCCAGGATGATTCGATTCAAAAATCCTAGGAAAACTAACGAGAAAGGACCCTACTCAAGCTAACGCAAACAAGATCTAACAAGGTAAATGTGAACGTGGCCAAATAAATTTTAAGACACCAGAACACAACTTGACCTTTTCATCTTTAAAGAGTCAAGAAAAGGACAAAAAGATGACTCTAGTCACCTTCGAATGTTTAATGAGCCTAAAGTGACAAGTGCTCAGATGAACCTTTTCTTTTAGGG
>APFE030916124.1:133756-178262 GCA_000404065.3 Pinus taeda
AATTGAATCTTCCCTTTCTTCTTACCATTGCCAGTTGATAGGGTAGCATCGCCATGAGCTTCAGAGGATGATGAGGGACAAGCCAGATTGCGAGACCATACTTCTAAGATCCTAGGAATGCTAGGACAATCATGAAGAAGATGGTCACCCTTGCACAATTTACAAGGAAACTTAACCTTCCGCAGAGGAGCAGAAGATGTTCTGACCTGAGATGTACTTGAAGCAATAGCTGCATAGGTGGCCTCACGTTTATCGAACTTCTTCTTCTTCTTCATCTTCTTCTTCTTCTTCTTAGTCTCCTAGTTACTAGATGTGAAAATTTCACCAGGCGAAGGAGGAGAGGAGGAGGAAGAAACAGGGGAAGAAGGTGCAGGCTCAACCTTGGAATCATCGTGCCGTGGTTCAGACGAAGAAGACAGTGGAACAGGAGTCATGACGCTCGAGACCACCGAGGTTGAAAACAACCATATGGGCAAACCGATGGTTAACCCAGGCAAAGACAATGTTGCCATATACGGAGCACTGACATTTCTAAATGGAGGAAACAGACCAGGATTTCCATTTGGGGGAAGACCTTGGTCGGTAGACTCGAGGAATGTTGCCATCGAGAACGAGCCTAAAAAACACTCTTATCACAACCAAGAACTCGAACTGTTACCAGGAATATTTCGTGGGTAGTAAATTTTATGACGCAGGAACAAAACTTGACCTTTTCATGTTTCAAGAGTCGAGAAAAGGACGAAAAGGTGACTCTATCTCTTTCAAGGTTTAATGAGCCTAAAAGGACAAGTGCCCAGATGGACCTTTTCTTTTAAGGAGTCTAAAAAGGAATGAAAGTGACTACTCTGGAGAAACTAGGCAAAAGGTTTACCAAACAACCCGTAAAACTGCATATACACCTTAACAATCATATGAAAACCAAGGACTTTCCATACGACAGTCAATCTTCGCGAATGATGTGTTCGATGCATTACGGTTTGCAAGGCGGCAGACACGGCTTCCTATGGATATAGGATGATAACCTAGTGGGGTCTCCCAACATATACTTGACGGTACATGGGAGCACAATTCCGTACTAGACCGCTATTAAGTCACAGAAGGAGGAATCACCCAAACTTGAGTGAAAACAATAGTGACTAGGTTTAATGATGCTAGAGCACGTCTCTAGCCTAGGCCTCTAAATAATGAGCGTTATGTTCCAATGCGTTATTATATTTATCCAGTTTGTTTTAAGGTTGATCATGAATTATGTTTCAGTTTCAGGCCCTACTGTATGTATACAACAAAACCTAGGATGCAGCTAAAATGAATGAAATATCCTTTTACTTCAATGAACACCTACCTACAAGAGGGTAGAGAGATCATTCCCAAACCAAGAAAACCAAGATGAACAAATGCAATCACATAATGCATATAGAAATCAATTCCTACAGTGCATGGGTACTACTAATGAGAGATTTAATCATTCGCTTTTCAATATGCAAACTTGAAATGCAAATTCAATTTCACTTTCACACCCTAAATGAATACAGTTTTTTGATTTGATGTTTTTATACTCAAAGAAAGAAACAAGCAAGTGTGAAAGAACCGGTTGATCCAAACAATCGTGATCTATGTTTGATAGTGAAAAGAAATCGAATCAATACCAAGGACTGGCTCAATAACTGTCACTAAAAATCAACCAGAAACAAAGAATGAGGAAGGCTCAATCAAACCAACGAGAGAGCTGTAAACGAATCTTGAGAAAACCAGCAACCAAGATAATTAATTCAAGGAACTTGAAATAATGAAGTAGGTCACATGGACAAAAATGCAAGATTCATTCAACAAAGCCAAAGAAAGAGTGCCTTAACCATAAACAGTGAAAAACAAATGACTGAGCAAGCAAAAAAGGCAAGGGATCAAGGGGATTGGAAAACTCAGGAGGCAAAATTGAGAAAATCAATTCTATAGTTATCGTCGCGAGTACAACACTAGCAACTAGCGCTGATAAGCAGCTAGCTGTAGCAACAGTGCTCTGTCAGCGTGGAAGTACACGTCTTTCTTGCGACGATCCGATTTCCAGGATCGTCATGACTGTGTGATGTTATTCAGCGATGCACAGGATTTTGCAAAAGAGTGATCACGATGTCAGCGCGAATGTTAGACTAAGTTCTGCGAAGATGCAAAAAACAATGGCAAACAAGCCAAAAACTCCCAAACCAAAACCAGCCAATCTAACACATAATAGAGGGACCTCCCAGATCAATCCAGGTGACCCAGAAGACTGCTAATTAATCCCCAAAAACAAAGAAAGACCAAATCAAAATCAAAACAAGAGCAAAGAGAAGTACATAGGATAGACTCCCCAATGGAGTCGCCAATTTGTGATGTAGGAAAGTGTTCCCTCTATGGATAGAGGCAACCCCTCTAGCCCTAGAGTGGGTCTAGTCACAAACAAGGACAGATCAACAATAGCTTTCCTTAAACAATCATAGTTGGAGGCCTACCTCAACCGGTGGTCGATGGAGTTCCGTTGTGCTGCTCCAGCTTCCGCTTCCTTCTCCTCAATGAGTGATCAACCTGAAACAAAGCAAAGGAAATACAACAAAGCACGTAATCGGATACAACAATGAACTATTTACTCACAAAGTCAAGAAGTCATGAGCTATCAAGTACATTACATACAAAACATAGGAAAACATCATTGATTGCATTAATAATGAAATAAGAGTTAGCTTACAACCAAAGTCTTGACGTCACAAGCCTTCTCAGAGAGGAGTCCAACCAGTATGTTTTTCAAGCATTCACTCTTTGAAGATGGATCTCCCAACATACAAGATCTCTCTCACTCATAAGCTTCACACAAGATCAAGGGTACCTTACAACCTTCCACAAACTATCAACAATTCCACACTTATCACACTCACACCAGCTATCTAGCAAACTCACAAAGCACTCATAGCACTGCTCAACTAGCCAACTATCAGAACTGTCCAACTAGCAATGCATAGCAATGGTGAGAGTTTAAATAGGAGAAGGAGTCTCCATGAAAGGTGGAAAGGAGAGCTTATACAAAGGAAGGTAGCACAATTGACGGAACTGCCACACGAGGGAAGGAAGGGCGACATAAACAAGGCCAACAACCAAGTCTGGAGTCATCTAAAGACTGATTGTTGGAACAATTCGCCCTGGATCATCGTGGGCACAGAACGGATCTTCAGTGCTGACATCGCAAGTGATCAGTGCATATAGTCAGATCATCGCATGAAGAGACCACATAGCCCTACACTAGTGCTTAAAATCAGGCCATCGCGGGAATCAGGTGTACTTTCGCGCTGGTAGCGTGGTCGGTTTGTTCATGTGCACCTTTCAGCGCATTTATTAGACCAATATCCGCGATGGGGTAGGAAACTTTGGAAAAGTGGGTCAATTGGCAACTTAGGAGAGCATTTGTCTGTCATAAGCATGTTTGACTTAGACACATGCCACAGTGAGAAGACCGGGAGTGAAAGCGGTGATAAATTACTGTGTAACATAAGTAATTTTGTAGGAATGAATTCAATTGATGTAACTTTAGACTCTATATTTTGGACACTCTATTTTGATGGCTCTAACTACCTTGAAGGTGCAGGTGTTGGGAGAATTTTCATTGACCCGCAAGGGAACCAACATCTGATGGCTATCCGATTGGAGTTTGCATGCACCAACAACACTGTAGAATACGAAGGCTTGCTACAGGGTCTGAAAAAGGCCATTGATATGAAGGTAAAAAATCTTAAAGTTTTTGGTGACTCACAGATAATTGTGGACCAGGTAAGGAAAAGGATACACTGCAATTTGCCACACTTAGTAAGGTACCAACATGAGGTATGGAGCTTAATTGACAGTTTTGATTCTTTTAATATCACATACATACCTCGAGGGCAAATCCAAGATGCCGATCTAATGGCTGGTATGGCTGCAAAATTTTTGCCTAATTTTAGATTAAAGAAGAATAAATGTTATGTTGAATTGATTTTCAGACCATTTGTGCCTGATAACATCTCAAATTGGCATGTGTTCGAAGATGACAAGCAAATCCTTGAGTTTTTGCACTGCGAGAAGACATTCAAGAATGTAGTCATTGATGAAAAGGAGCATGACAAGCTTATGAATGAGAGGGAAGATGAGGAAAAAGATCAGTCCAATATGATTCCCAAGTCAGTTGTCAAGATGGAGCACTTGTATGACCTACATGATAAATTCAAGAAGCTGACTAACAGCAAAACGCATAGCTCATCCATGAAGTATGAATCGGTCAACCTTGGAACCAAAGAACACCCAAAAAATGTCAATTTGGGCTTGGGGTGCTCTCCACAATAGAAGGTTGCATTTGTTAAGCTGTTTAAAGAGTACAAGGACGTCTTTGCAAGGACATATGGTGACTTAAAAACCTTTTATACCAGCATTATGCAACATTTAATTCCTCTAGAAAAGGAGGCTAAGCCCTATCAACAAAAGCTTCGCAAGATGCATCCCAGCCTAGAACCATTGGTGAAGAAAGAATTAAACAAAATGTTGGATGCTAAAATCATTTTTCTGGTCAGACACACCCACTGGGTAGCCAATCTCATGCTAGTAAGAAAGAAAAATGGAGACATCAGGTTGTGTATCAATTTCAAAAACCTAAACAAAGCATCACAGAAAGATAATTGTCTTACCCCTTCTATGGAACCCATTCTTCAGTGTGTTTCTGGGTCTGAAATGTTGTCCCTATTGGATGGTTTTTCAGGATATAACCAAGTGTTGGTGTCTAATGGGGATCAGCTTAAGACAACTTTCAACACTAAATGGGGCACTTACGCATATCATAAAATGCCTTTTGGACTTATTAATGCGGGCACCACATTTCAGAGAGCTATGGACATAACTTTACGGGGGTTGATTAATAGATCAGTATTGGTTTACATGGATGACATTACTATGTATTCATATCACAAAAGGGATCATATCTATCACCTGAAACAAATTTTCGAAAGATGCCGAAGATACGGAGTATCGTTGAATCCCAAGAAGAGTGTCTTCGCAGTTACAGAAGGGAAACTACTAGGTCATATCCTCTCTAAATAAGGGATTTTTATTGATCCTGAAAGAATAGAGACCATCATGAGAATACAACCCCCTGCAAATAAAAAGGCAATGTTATCTTTCTTCGAGAAGATTATTTTCATTAGGAAATTTGTCTTAGGTTTTGCAGAAATAGTGCGTCCCATGCAGCTAATGATGAAGAAAAAAGTTGTGTATAGGTGGAGCGATGAAGCTAAGAAATCATTTCGGCAAATTAAGGAAGCCATTGCAGAAGCTATTGCATTGGTCAGCCCCAATTTCGACAAGGAATTCTTATTGTACAATTTCGCCTCTGATGTTTCATATGCCGCAATCCTCACCCAAAAAAATGATGATGGCAATGAAGTCCCTATCTCTTATATGAGCTCTAATCTTCAGCGAGTAGAACTGAACTACCTAGACGTGGATAAACAAGGCTTTGTGGTATTTAAAGCCATAAAACACGTTTGCCTTTATTTATTAAAGGCCAGGACTAAAGTAATCATTCCCCATCATGTCGTAAGAGCCCTCTTCGTGTAGAAAGAAATGGGTGAACGAAGAGGGAATTGGATAACCGCACTTCAAGAATTCGACCTTGAGATTAAGCCAGCAAAGATAGTTCGAGGGTAGGGATTGTGTAGGCTAGTAGCAAAAGCCTTGGCAGATAAAGAAGGGGCATCCGAAGAACCAGAAGCGTAAAGCATGCAAAATGCACAAGTAGAATTCAGGGAGTAGCCCCTATGGATTAATGAGACATTGATGTATGAGCGTGAAATGTCAGAAGCCGTTTTTTATCCTGAGTCATGGTGACATACGCTTTTATCTAACATAGGGAGGATGTCCTAAGCACATGGATGCATCACAAAGGAGAGTGACAGATTGAAATCTAACCAGTATCACTTGGCCAATGGAACATTATATAGAAAAAATTATGATGGAATCTGGCTGAGGTGTTTGGAAAAGGATGATGTTGATCATGTCTTGAAAGAAATGCACGACAACCCAATAGGTGGTCACTATGGCGAAGAGACCACTGCTCACAAAATATTAAGAGCTGGATATTATTGGCCCACAGTGTTCAAAGACTCGCATGCCTATGCTCGGAAATGCAAGTTATGTTAAACTGCCGCAGGACGAGAAAGAAAGCCAGTCGTTCCCCTCAGGCTTGTTATGATGTATCGCCCATTCCAACAATGGGGCCTAGATGTCATAGGTGAGATCACTCCAAACTCTTCACAGAAGCATAAGTATATACTCATGGTGATTGACTACTTCACTAGATGGACCAAAGCCATCCCTCTTCGGAAGGTAAATGAAGACGAGGTAATATCATTTATTGAGAAATTCATTATCCATAGGTTTGGCATCCCTGACGCTCTCATATTTGACAATGCTTCTTACTTTTCATCACTGAAATTTACTGAATTTTCTTTTCATAAATCAATTCACATAAGGTATGCATCAAACTATTACCTCCAGGGAAATGGAGTTGCAGAGTCCTCAAATAAAAACCTCATCTGCATAATCCATAAATCTATCGCCGATAACCAGAGGAATTAGCACAACGCTCTAACAAACGCCCTTTGGGCCCATAGGGTCACCCCAAAAGTGGCCTTAGGAAACTCCCCATACTTCCTCATCTATGGACAAGAATCCATCTTGCCTCCCAACTTTACCCTTCCCTCTCTACAACTCTTCCAAGCCTCAAGAGGGACCCCTAAAACCTTGCTTCAAGAAAGGATCAACCAATTAGTGAGGTTGGAGGAATTGAGAGATAAACCTAGAAATAAATTTAGAAAACACAAAATGATTGTGAAGAGATGGTTTGATTGCCATCTGGAAGGAGATAAAGATTACCAAGTAGGAGAGCTAGTCTTGAAATGGGACAAGTTGAATGAGCCAAAAGGTAAACACACGAAATCCCAACACTTATGGCTGGGCCTGTTCCAAATTGAGGAAAAAATTGGTCAAGGGACTTACAGATTGAAAACTTTACAGGGAGAAACTAAAAAACTCCCTGTTAATGGTCAAAATCTTAAGAGATATTTCTAGTAATCACCACATGGTGGTTACCTCATGAGTAGGTTAGGATTCATTTTATTTTTCTGTTGGCTTAGTTATATTTTTGTCCCTTCCATTCTTATTATTTCCACAGAATTTATTTTCCCTCTATTTTGAATTTCAGTCCTTTTCATCCAGTGGATTTCGGTCCTCCACTCTCATTTTCACTTTTATAAACTCTCTTCAGATTTCCCTCATTCATCACCTTTAGCTTTTGCCTCCCTTGCTAACCTACTGATGAGATTGTCGGTCCTAAATTCATCGTTGCCTTGAAAATCAAGCAAACTTTCAATGAGCCTACGAGAACTGGAAAATCAACGATGGAATTTAAACCAATGCCACTCATTAGCATCTGTTGGGAACTAGGTAGGATCTGTTGATGACCTAGATACTTGGAGCATGTAGGGGCATCTTGTAAAACGAAAAAATGTCTAACCACAGCTCGACTGGCATGGCTGAACGTTGCATTTTAAAATCCCACTCAGACCTAGCCTATACTTGCCTGTAAGGTTTGCAATTATTCTCCATTGGTCTCGTCCACCACACTAAGTTTCCAATACCTATCATCTACAAGTAAAACTCCTTTCATGGGCTAAGCTCACGGTCATATGCCCTATGGAAAATCCAATTGTGTTCTAGTCCTTGTGCCTGAAACTGAAAGGACTTATTTAAAAGAAAATGAAATGTCAAGTCCTTATGCCAATCTAGAAGGAGAGGTTGTTTGGGAAGTTGATTAGGGTAGGGATTGTTGCTATGCTTAGAGTACCAGTTGACACAGCAAGCCCAACCTTGCTTAAGTGGTTTAAAAAGATGGCATGATCCATGAATGCACCCCATTCAATCATACGAAAACAAAGCACTGAAATTCTTACATAAAGTGCAGATAAACATATCTACATCAAGTTTGATGAGCGATAAAGAGTTGAGTTACACACCTAAATAAGTATTGACAGACCAGTGATGGCCCTGAAAGGATTTTTGAAAGTAGAAAACAGGTAAGAGAGGGTCAATAAATCCCATAATACTACCATTGGAGAATGCCTGTCAAAACCCTGTCAATAAGTTGAATCTATTTGTCTTTATCCCACCTGAAGCAATTAATGTTGAAGTGGAACTCGTGCCTGTCCATCTATACAGTTTGCATTTCAAGTTTATCTTAATACCCTGATGTTCTATTGATCTAAGGTTTATTTGGAAACAGAGATCACTGGTTCACCCAACGGTTCGCCATTCGTTGTGGCCACAACCACCACACTATTAAAACATGCTCTGGTAGCAAGTTTGAATGGGTCCCCTAGAAGTTTGATCTTTCAATTGTTTGAATGATCTATTTTTACCGCATGGATTTTAACTCTTTTCCGAGTCAAATCTAAAATTCTTAATGGTCAATACCCCCCTTTAATAAATCTCTGCTGCATGATTCATCCACAACATAGTCTAGCCCTTCATTCATATCCTTCATCAGGACTCTTTCAAATCCTCATAAACGTTCATGGTGCCCTATGCCGCACATATAATCACCCCTCTCGTTACCCCTCAAAACCTTCCATCACATCTTTATTCCCATTATAACCCTTTTTGCTTCACAAAGCATCCTTAACTTACCCTTTCCACGCTTTTTTCAGTCTTTGTACATTTCTCAATGCCTGCCTCTATCGCTATTGCAATTTCTCCATTTTTGCAGTTATACTGCACCTTCCTCTTTCGCATTTGCTAAGCGAGAACCTTCCAGACTTCAAATACAATTAAGCGCATCCATATACATATCGGGTCCGTTGTTACATCACTTATAACATTCGGCGGAGTCCATGGCATATACATAAGCACGATGCGATATGGAGGCCCCGCCAATGTTATTAACTGCAACACATAGATATATCGGTTACGCTCCCCAATCTCAAGTCACAATCGGTGGAGCCTGGGGCTTATACATAAAAGCGCATTGCGATCTACCGAACCCACCAGGATCATTAAACATAATATATGTATTTCGGGTCCCCTTTCCCCTATCACAATCGCAATCGGCAGAGTCCATGGCATATACATAAAGCACAATGCAATGTGGCAGACCCGATGATAACTTCAGACCCAGGTGATTAATATTTCAAGTCCGTCCTTATGGTCAGCCGCGAGTTTTCCCATGTATTCCCATGTATTGCGACAATACGTTGTGGTCATATTTTTCAAAGGGAAATCTTATGTGGCGGATCCGAAGGGATTATGAACCGCGACACATATATATTTCAGGTCCGGTCAATCGCAAGTCGCAATCTGCAGAGCCCAAAGCTTAAACATAAGGCACTATGTGATTAATAGACCCGGCAATAATTATACGCCCAAGTATACAATATTTCAAGTCCGGCCTTATGGCTCGGCCGCGGGTTTTCCCGTGTTTTCCTGTGTATTGCAATAAAAGGCTCCGGTTCAGGTTTTCAAGGGCAAATCCCGTAAAGTGAATGGTCTACTTGTGAAGCATGGTTAAAGCAATCATTGAGTAAAAATGAATATTATGGGCAACACAAATATGTGTCACACCAGATTTAGTGGTTTGATATTCATAGTTGCTCTGTGTTGCAAGATTAAATAGAAATTATGGTTGAATGCAAGGTTTGTTTGTGAGCATGTTTGTCAGATTTCTCATATTCATAGCTAATATGAATTATTTCTGCAGGCAAGTTCGAGTGGACCCGGTAGCAGATAAAGGCGATTTATATCAAGATGATACCTCTGCACCACTAGTGTCGATATTCCAAAGGCATATTCTGCAGAAAGGGAGATGAACCACCATAGTGCATCATGAAGGCATGCTCCATCTCAAGAGGAAGCACAACGTTGGGACATCAGGATGTTATTACCTCCAAACACACTTTCAATCATGCCACATGTGGGATTATAAGCGCGGCGTCTTCAGTTTTCTTTAGGAAATGATACGGAGTAACGTCTACTCAATACAGGTGCGAAGGGATGACACGCAGTCATCCTCTTTTAATCAACATCTATTCACTTCCCCGGGAAATGAAGCACTATAGCAAATATTCCCTCTACATGTCGGTCGTTTCACCTATCAAATCTATGTCTGCATATTCTAATGCGTATGGAAAAGACCGGGGAGAGGAAAAGAGCGGGAGGAGGAAAAGTCAGGGAAGGGAAGACCAAGGGTTATTTTCCTTCGGCATAAGTATTACCTCTAGAGATGAGATGAAGACCTTTTTTTGGGCAGAACAATTTTATTTATTTATTGTGAATAAAGAAGATTGTTTGAGCAAGAAAGAGCCATTTTCAGATTCATTTGCCTCTCCTTTCATGTGTTTAGAATCAGGATGTTGTTGCTGGCATAAATATAAATGTGATTTGTTTTGTGCAGATTGATAATAGACAACTTGTGACTAGTCTTGGATATTCAAATGATTTGTTATCATGGTTAATTCATGATCGATTACTGATTCGAGACCTTGTTAAACATCAGTGGCAAGTTTTATTTGTATGGAAAGGAATGTGTATTCTTGTATGAGTAATTAGATTGCAATTAAGATTTAATACAGCCTTGTTCATCTGTGAACCAGTAATTAATTCATTAAAACTTGGAATTTATATATGATGTTTAACTTCCTTTTGTTGCGCTCCTGCAGGATAGATTAGAATAGTTAGGACTAGCATAAGTAGTTAGAATTAGTGCAGATAAGATTTGATACATATAGGTTAGTTGTTTCGTTTGTTGATTTAATTGAAGTCTTCTTCCAAGAAGCAATCTTTCAACACATATAGCAGTTTACGGGATCCTCTTAAACCCGTCAAAACTAGCCATTCCAAACGAAAATAGACTTAATTGGGGTCTGCAATCGAGGTAGTTCCCCTTGTTGGCATAGCATACTTTCGCTGCGTCAACACATCCATAACTTGGTAGATAGGATATGTAAATAATAAGTTGGTAGATAGGATATATAAATAATGAAACAAGTCCATTATCAACTTCGGTTTTGGAATTAATTTATAAATAAAAGACCCGTATCAATATTAACAAGTTCAAAATATTCAAAATTATTTTAGTTAAATTTTAGAAACCAATTTATATAACGGCATTAAAATATTATAATACTTATTTTAATTTTTATTTCCATTTAAGCAAAAGCTACACTATCTACGAGACCATGGTAGTAGATGTAAAATGTTAAACTCTGAGAAAAGGGGAAAAATATTTTTGGCGTTTTTAGTTTATTTTATAGTGCTACGCAGTTTAGATTGATGCTATTTCAAGTAAAAAAAAAAATTATAAATAAGTTAAAAGATATTATCAAGTATAGTTTTAAAAGTTTTTGGAATAATTTAATGATGTATTATGGAATTATGTAAATTATAAAGTTTAAAAAATTAATTTTTTTAATTAATTAAAATGTATTAAAATCCCCGGATGCGGGTGAAGTTCCGACATTAAATGTTTTTCATGCAGCATAAAGAACCCAGGCATTGCTACTTGCAAAGCAGCGTGGCGACCCAGATCACAATCACTCGCAGAGGGAATGTTTTTATGGTTGCAGGACAGGGCAGGCCGACGACATTAATGCAGGACGTGCTTCGAAGTTGCCTGTTGATGGTTATATACATGGCGTTTCCATACGTTCATTCCACCTCCAACGTTCAGGTCTCTGGTTCTAGGTTTGGTTTTCAGTTATGGTGTGAAGGTAAGAATGCGCCTGTCTTCAGAGGCAAGATTCAGGCTCGCTCGGGTTTGAATTGGCAGCATCTCGAATTCACATGCGCGCTCCACAGGGGAATTAGTTTAGTGACTTGGGGTAAGTGGTCTGTTACCTGTAATATCAGTATTGTTTGTGTTGCTTCTCTGTCTCGGGTTTCAATTGTATGCACTTACGGGCCTTGGGTTCAATTGGGTCATTCCTCTGGTTTTAGGCCTTGTTTCTTTGATTTTTCTGTGTCTGTTCCGTGGATTGGTAAAATGAAGCGCCATGGGAAGCGGATTCACTCGGGTGACCGCCCTGGCAGTGGCAAGCAACCCTCTGTCAGTCCTCGTGCCAACCCAGCCCTTTCACCCATCAACCTCTCCTCCTCTCCTGAGGACCTGCCCCTCAGAAATCCTCCTCGCAAACCTATTCCCAATAGTGCCTTTCAATCCACCCATTTTAAGTTCCAGAGCAATTTGAATAGGCCTTTGATTTCTGCTCAGATCACCATTCTCATGACGGAAGAAGAAAACCAAGTTGCCCCTCTATCCTGCTTTGTGCCCAACCCCTCTCACAGCAGTGAGCGCTCCTCGGTCGAGGATTCTCTGGGTATCAAGCAGGAGATTGAGCCTGGTCTATAGGATAATTTTCCCCATGTTATCCCTCCCCTGGTTGATAGTGACCCTATTGAAACGGAGAGAGATGCAGGAACCGCCGACTTCGACAAGGTGATGGATGGCAAGGAGCCTCTCAGTCATGATGACGCGTGTCAGGATGCCGAGGAGACTCATGGGGAAGCAGCAGAAAATGATTAACATGAGTCACGGTTCGCCTCTTTTTGTTCTATGGTGGGTGCTCAGAAGGAAATTCCCAGACATTGTGCTCACGGTTCGGCTTGACAGTATCAACTTCAGGATATGGTCTCCCACTGACGAAGCGTCTGATCTCCTACTGGATATTTGCTATCAGTTTTGCTTATCTGTTTCTCTTCCTGTCTATCAGTCTATGTCCAATTGTAATGCCAATTTAGTTGGTTGTATGTCTTTGTTTCCCCCAAGTTCTCACAATTATGGGGTAGTTCTGTATTGTTGATGGCTCTCGGGTTCCTGCCCTCGCAGCCTCCACTCTATGTAAAAATATTTTGATTTTCAGTTAATAGAATTAGTTGTTGTAGAGAAAAAAAAAATGTATTAAAATAAATAAATAAATTAATTAATTAATTAAATTTATCAAAATAAAATAAATAATACTTAGAGATTATATTGATAGTCATTTAGATATGAAACATTTTTTCTTACTTAGAGATTACAGTGATAGTTACATTACAGTGATAGTTACAGGAAAAGATTTCATCACACAAATAAAACAAATAATAAAATATTGTATTGTTAAATCTTATCATCAAAAATTATGAAATATAAATAACTAATATTGTTTATATTAACATATCTACACTTTAATATATATGTTTTATATCTGTGTTTATTTTTTATTAATATATATAATTTTATAATTAAATTTATTAAAATATGTTTTTAATATAATAATAAGTTAATTTTAAATGGAAAACACTAACAAAAATACTATAATTCATGAAAATAGAAATAATAGAAAAAGGAAAAAAAATAAAAAGGTAATAAAACTAAAAACAAAAAATTAGTATTAAGCAAAGTTTTTCTAGAAATCACATAAGAGAAATTTTTGGCCAACTCGTTTCGAACCAACAAGTGTGGTTCATCATCAGGGCCAAAAATTTCTCTTATGCGATTTCTACGCAAAGACTTTGCTTAATTCATTATGAATCACAAAATCTAAATACAGAGAAAAAAAATAGTAACTAATAGATATGGAAGTTACTAAACAGCCCATAATATGACCTCAACTGATCACCTTACAAATAAATAAATTTAAATAATATTAAAAAATAACAAAAATTGAATTCCTAATGTTAAACTATTGATAAGCGGCATAAATTTTTGGTGAAAGACAAACTAATACATAGTCAAGACAAAATTAAATTTGTAATACCATGCATGTGATAACACAACAGGCCACAACTTGAAGTAAAAATGTTTACTATTAACAATAGTCCCAAGCACATTTGAGTTTGACAATTACAGATTGGTTATTGTAATAGGTTCACTAGAACTATAGTTGGTAGGTTATTTATGAGTGAGATATGTTATAATTGATTTTAACAATTAAATAGGTTATTTTTATTAATGTAAAGATATATTGATATTATTAATGAATTATCTTAGATATATAGTAAGCTAAACTTTATTTTGTTATGAGAATTTATATATTTTTATAAATTAAAAAATCATAATTTATTAAAATCATAATAAAATTAGTTTTATGATATAAATATAAAATTAACTATGTAGCATAAAAACTAAAATTATTAATTAAAGTTTTTAATAATCCACAGATATATGATGAGAAGTAAACATAAGTATTTCATAATGAATTACTTTGTACTGAAGTCATTATTTGAAACCTTCCCTAATACAACATTTACCTATTAACATTGTGTATCTAATACCAATTCCATGTCTAATCATTTTTAATAACTGAATAAACAAAAATTATAAAATTAAATTCTAAAATTTCTATATTGATATATAATTATAAGAATAATCAATATAGCATTAAAATCATTAAATATTAATTATTTGAAAATTATAAAACTAAATATTATATTCTTCTATTAAATTTTTTATAAAACACAATGATGAAATTTCTATATATTTTTTTTATATTTCATTTATTGTAAAATATTTAAAATAATTAACAAACCCATTCAATGAATATTGAATAGTTTATAGAACATCAATTTAATCCAATAGATTATATTGATAGCTACTTTTAAATATAAAATACTAATCCATTATAAATAAATAAAAATAGTAAAATTAAATAATATTAATTTAAAATTAAATAAATTATTATCTTAAAATATAAAAAATTAATATCATATTTATCTTAATATAATCGCTTATAAAAAATGTGATTGGAATTTTTTCAATATATTTATTTTACGTGACTTATTAAAAAATGTGAATGAAAATTTTCATATATTTATTTACATTTCAGTTGTAATAATATATTAAAATAATTTATAAACCATTCAATTTAATCAATAGAATTATATGGGTAACCATAATTATAGTAATTATGATTTTTTTATTATCTTTGTGAGGTGATAAGTGTTAGCACTCAACATGCAATCAACTTCAAGTATTTATGGTTTAAGGTGAGATGTGTCAATGCTTTAACTAATTGTTTAAGTTAATGTAGCTCATATGAAGGAATTCTCAAATGACAATCGCCATTACTCTTGCCCCATCATTTCCAATGCAAGGTTGACTCTAGACATTCATTGCCCTTTGACTTCATCTTCAATTTGGGAAGATGAGGAACTAATTGTTTCTTACCTCCTCGTAGTTGTTTCCTTCTTTGTTTTCTCTATTTCTATACCTTTCTCATGAACTTTCTCCACCTCACTTCTACACTAGTGAGAGGAAACATTCTCTAAGGTAGTTGGTTCCCTATGGATTTCCTTATTTGCAAGAATTTATGTATCAGATGGATAGCTTTGGTGCTCTAATGAAATTGGAATAGTAAGGAAATGAGCTCGAGTTCACCATGGAATAACAGTGTGGCAGGGAGTGGGGGCGGGGGGGGGGGGGTCCTTGCACTTTTAGTGTTCAAAGCCTTAGCTCGAGCTTCCACACAACAAATTCCTTATGGTGGCAAGTCAAAAAAGCAAAGTAGTGACATTGCCAACCATGTGGCTCTGTTAATAACAATTAATATTTAATTATAGTTAATTTTTATGATCCCAAATGTTAATTAATTCATTTGAACAACAAAATTTATATATTATATTTAAAAATTATTCAATCTATATTATAAATAAATAATTTTAAAAATTCAATATGTATCATGAATTTTTTTATTATGTACTTTAGTAAAATATATATAAATATATAATTTTTCTTTCATATACATAATAAATATAAAATCTTTGTGTAATTTTACAATATAAATAAAGGAAATGTGTAATCCTTTGTGCTTAATATGGAATTTTGACATGCTAAAATATTAATAACAAATTTTTCAAATAACATAAAATAAATTTATTTTTTGTACACACAAATATAGATAGATAGAATATGAAAGTTGTTAATTGGGCCTAGCTTGGGTGGTTGGGAGGAATGATTATTATCTTCCCACTCATATTGAATCCCTGCAAGTGAAATGCTTAGCATTGAACAAGTATATTCTTGCAATGGCTTCAAGCCTCGTTGTTGACCAATCTTGTGCCCTGGTGATTCTAGGGTTTACCTTGAGTACCATCCTCTAAATGATAGGAAGTACTAATAAAATTTCTCCAAGCATTATAACTCGGGAAAGAAACAATAGTAAATGAAAATAAAAAATTCTTATTCCACCAATAGGTGCTTTCTTATTTCAATATCAACTCTCTCTCACCCTTCCCCCTACACACAAAAAAATTAAAATTAAACATATTATTATTTTGCAAAGATGTATTTTCTACAACCTTGTATGTACATGTTTAATTCCTTCCATGATCAATATAGAATTGACACTAAACATTAAAAGAAAAATTTCAAATCGATCATAAATAAAATATTTCAATGTCCACCTTAATTAAACTATTTTTATGTCACACGCACACACATACACACACATTTTTTCTTCCTATGAGAAATATCTTTATATTCTATATGAAGAGCATACATGATATGGTCCTCAAGGGACTCTTCGAACAACAATTCTCGAAGCCATTACAAGAAATACTCATTATGAGCTTAACTTGTCACATGTAGGTATTGAACCTCGATGGGGAGGATAACAACATTTCTCCCAACCATCTAAGCTAGACCTAATTGACTATACACACACATGTATGTATATATAAAGCAATTATGGTGTGCATTACACAGATGATGGACAAAGTTGAAAGGTTAGAGAAAAACATTTCTATTTTGACCAAGACATGGGCAAACCTTACTTTCATCTCATCTAAAGATGACAATGATCCTCCTCCACCAATCCAAGGGGACTTTCCCTCAAGATGATATGATTAGGCGAGCTAGGCTTTATATTATGGTTTTATGTTCTAGCATTGTTCTAGTTATGGCTGTATTTTTGGCAAAGCACTGTTGTTAGGTTTTTTTCTAGTTTAAATGACAGACTTCTAGCTCTCACGATATGTAATGTTAAAATTTTTAATCTTTGCTACTAGTCTAATTTCTAAGTGGCAAACCAGTAGTCCATGAAAAAAAACTATGCACATCTTTTTGAGATTAATACAAAGTATCTAACCTTACAAACAAAAAATATAGTAGATATCTTGGCTTGCTCAAAAGGGATCAAAACATTCATGAACTATGGGTTTTTACATTTTGTAATAAATAATGATTCCCAAGTGATTATTTGAAAGTAGTTCCACATGTTCTTTATTCACATGCCTTATTGAATTCAAATATATTTTATTTATCTTAGCTCAATTACATTTGATTATCTTATTACATTATATTTTGTTTATAGTTTATAGTATAATAGTTTTTTTTTTTAAGTGTGAATATATGAAGGTTGAGTGTGAATATTATTATTAAATTTAAATTTAATAATAAATATGAAAAATATTTTTATTGTTGAAATTTATAATTAAGTGTGATATTTTTAATATAATGAAGTATATTTATTTATAATAATTTTTATTTCAAATCAAAATATAAACTATTCAATAAACATTGTTACTAATTTTGTTTTTAAATACTATTACTAAATTATTCTTTTTAAATGATAGAGAATTAATAAATTTAGAATCTCAACAAAATTCATAAATACTTTGATTTTTGATCCATTTCTATTAATTGCAACAATGAGCACAAAACAAACTCACTTAGATTGTCATAATTTTAGCGTTAATGGATATATTATTTTTTCCCAAAAATTGGGTCAATGGATATATTAATTTAGTTCTTGGTAAAAAATGGATTCTGTAACTTAAACCTATCACTAAATAAAGATATATAGTTTCATAACAATTTCACTTTTCAACAATCCAAATTTCAATTTCCTTATATTTAAACTACGCTGCAAGTGAGGTGGTATGATGGTAGCCTGACCTAGTAGTTTGACTTAATCTAGGTAGAGTTGACCGCATGTCTTCTAAGTAAAGTTGATTAAATTCTGGGCATAATTTGACTTTTTATGAGGTGTTTGACCAGGTTTGACCTTGTTTTTTTCTATGGTTAGGTTCACCAAGTTTGACTGGAAAATTAGATTGTACCTTTTATTGAATTGTACAATTATTTATCCCAGAAAATATTGCTGGATTTTCCCCCAAGGTTGGGTTTCTTAGGTAAAAAAATTATAGTGTCTTCTATTCTATTGTCGTACTGTGATCTCTATTATTTCTACTACATTTATATTTGAATTTTCTGAAGTGTAATTGCCTAATGATAATTTGAAGTGTGTTAAATACCATTAGAAATAATTATTAGTATCGAAAAATTGTGCTTGTCTGATTAGCACTAGAAAATTAACATGCTTGGCCTGGCCTAGATGAATCAACCACCATATTTTTGTCATACATTGGGACTCCATCATTTGAACACAATCCCAAATTTTATAGGGGATCAACTTTATTTTTTTTTTCAACCTTTCCCCATGATGAGCCCCAAAAATGGATGATTATTTGGGCTCATTCAACCTCCTAATTCGACTTAATCCACCATTCTCATTAGTTTATTGCATGTTTTTTATTATATTTATGCTAATAGAGTGAATTGGGTTAGTCATTATGCCAACAAGTCTAATGTGCGCTTTATGTAGCCTTTTTGGTCAATTTGGAGACAAAGTTAATGGTTGAAATGAGCACTTGGCAACCAAATTCGTGAAGAGTATTTTTAGGAAGGTGTTCCCTTCATTTATGGGCCCTTACCTCGAATTCTCCACCATCAGCTCAGAGTTCAAGGGCCACCAAATCAATTAACACAAGGGCAGCCAAGCAAGTCAAGTAGGACTGCTGTTAACTACAAGTCTTGGGCAGCCGAGTCCCTAAAGTTTAGGAGGACTGTTGGGGTCCTCAATTTGTATAAATAAGAGGGCTTAGGGCCTCATTTCAGTTAGTCATTTTGGTTAGCCAGTAGTTAGTCATTTTGTATTCATTTTATAGTCATTTTGTAGTTCAATTTTTAGGCAGAGATTAGCTTTGCTTTCAACACATTTTCAAGTTCTCCTTGTGGACAGTTTTTGGAATGTAACATTTCTTTGATCAATAAAGATGAATCCAGCTTTGCACCAACTCTAAATCTCTCTTAGGAGGCTGTAGCTCTTGGGGTTGGGCCCATCTCAAGCGCCCAGTACCTCCTTTGTTTACTTTCATGTGTCTTTGTTGCATTCTTAGGATAAAGTGTGCTATTTAGATTTAAATCCTGTTTTGTTATTTAGGTTGTTTTTGATGAGTAAAATAGCTTTTCATGCTCAAATTTAGATGATAGGTTGTTAACAGAAAAAGCTTCAAGAAAAGGTTCATCAAACATCTGTGGTTTCACCTCTCCCTCAGTGGGATCAAGAGCTGTGACTAGGATGACTTTGCTGCCCACAAAAACAATGATTTTGCTTTGCCATGCAATCACCAGTGTTTGATTTTCATGTGTAGAAGTTGGTTACAAGTTCAGACTTTCATTTTCTTAGTTGCATGAGTTAAAATACATGGTTTCATTGCAAGTCACACTTCTGTTCATTCTCTTTACTGGCAGCTAGCATATTAGGTCAATGTAACTAGGTCTTTGGATTTACAAGTCTTTGTTGGTTCAAATTGGAAAAACAACTTGCAGAGCACCTGTACCACTCCTTCATCTGCTTATTCTCCATCAGCACCATCCACTCCACCCTCTACTTAGAATCCTTACCTCACGTTTGCCACATTTTCTCACATAACCCTAGTTTTTGTGTAATCATTGTTTCAGCCTTCTTTGAGCCAAGTCAGCCTTCTACACCTTCTCACCACTCCATCCACCAATCCCTGGGTCACTCCAGGCCCCTATCCTACCTCCATATCCATTCATGCATCTTACCTCACTCATCCATCCTCTAAAATCCAATTTTTAAACATCTTGTAGAAATTTCTGAAGATCCTGTAGAAATCTCTGAACATCCTGTAGAACCCCTGTAGACTTCCTGTAGAAGCTCACGAATGAGGTTTCTTGATAGCCAAACCTTGTGAAACTGTCAGCAAGGGTGCTAGGGACCCCTTAGGACCTCTTCTAACCTTCCAGACCTCTTCCAAGCATTTCCTCATGCCGATCCACCTCTACACAATCAAACACCAGTTAAAAGCATATGCATAGTAATCCTACAAAATCATTCAAAAATACAAAAAAGATGTTTTCTTCAAATTTATTATAAAAGTAGCTTAGAAACATGCATTTTACCTTCTTAATTCAATGGCATCTCATTCAGTAGCTTGCATCTTCCTTCTTGCATCAGTAGGACTAGCTGGTAGAATTAGGGTTTGCTAGGGTTTGCGTTTCTTTTTGGCTTTCAGTTTCTTTCCGCAAGTAGATTAGATTCCTTTGAGTAAGCTTTCATCCATCAGTTAAAAAGCTTCTTCTAAGAGCTCATAGAAGTTTTCTTAAGCTCCTAGAAGACTTGTGCCAGCTGACCAAGTGACAGCTGCGGCAAGAGCTAGTACTTGTGCATACAGCACCGTCGCTTCCAAGTTTGTTACGAACTACCGGGATGATAAAATTAAAGAAGGGAGTTCCAGGAGTTGCAACATTATTGCTGCAATATTGGGGCTCACCACCGATGCCACCTTCTTTGACAAGTTCCTTCCATAGTAGGTTGATCATCCTATGATCCCATGCACAACCTTCATACCAAGATAGCCCAAGGAGTCTCCCCATGAGCTAGTTGGCCACTGTTTCCAACACAAAATCCCCTAGAAAATCTGTGCGCCCAAATGCTAGGTCAACTATACCATCCAAGTTGTAGTTAACCAGTATACCTAGGAAATGATAGGTGGTCCCTCCTAGATCCTAATGCTAGTCAGGTCTTCGGACATATTAGTGCCTGGAAACTCCTGGTGAGCTCCACTTGGGTCCACGACCGTCTCCATAGCCCATTCCACCAGTTACGAACTTAGAATCTCTCGCCATACAACCCCAAGAGAGGGAATGAATGTACGAACTCTCATATGTATGACAAGCCCTCCATCCTGCAAATGTTTCACCTTTCATTTCTCATGTCACCTCACCTCATCAGCCTGGTCAACACATAAAATATGTCAAGGTGGCTCTACTTCTCTCTCTCCAAGGTGCAGAGGTAAACTACTAATGCTACAGGCCCCATCTATGTATATCTAAAGAGGGTTGCTCTGATGCTCTAAAGTGAAATCTAGTTGTACCATAGGGAATCCAACCGTACCATAACGCGAGTCTATTTGGCTATTAAATTAGCACAAACCACTCTCATGCCCTCCAACTCCTCGTTTTGTTGTAGAATGGCCTCTTGTATTATTGTGGCATTCTCTCTCAATGCTAGAAGGTCGACTTGGAACTGATGAATCTAATGTGGGTATCTATCACTTGCAAACTCGATCATAGCTCTAGACATCTCATCAGCTATTGGCACCTCAACCATGGGTGGGCAACTCTTTAACATATGGCTCTATGTGTGTAAGCTCTATCCTCTCCACTAAGGTGCCAATTGGGGCTATCAAAGAGGTCTCGAATAATGGTGACTCTCATGCCACACCGGGTAGATCGATGTGCTCCTCATCATCTTGTGGGCTCTCAACATCATGCTCAACTTCCTCCTTAGGCTCCTGGTATCTAAATCCAGGTTTCGAACAACAAAAGCATCCCTTGGTCTCACCCTCTAATTGTCCCTGTCGTGCCTGCTCCTTTTTAGGAGATGTAGTGCCTTGATTCTATCAAATTTCCCCAGATGATGTAGATGGATGCGTCCCCACAACATGCTTGCCTCTAGTGTATCTGTTGTAAGGGTGATGATGGTTATAGTCTGTCGCCCTTCTCAACTGGGCCAACCTCTCATCGTCCCAACGGATTCCACCCTAGAATTTATGCATACTATATTTCCCTTGAGTCATGGGTTTGTCACTGATTTCACTAGTCATTGTGCACTCATATCCCAAGCTTCCATGATATTCTAGCTAATTTCCCACGGCTGGGCCAAGATCATGCTATGATACCATTGTAATGTTCCTAACTTAAAGAAACAGTGATATATAAAGTAAAAACAATTCTCAACACAATTTTTTTTAACAAACAACACATGCTCATAAAAACCCCAGAAGTAGAACCAGGTGAGCCATTTTATTAATCAATGTAGTACAATAGTATGGATGAATGCACCTAGGATTGCCTTAGTGGAAAGGATAAAGGAATCCAGGTAATGAGACAACAATATCAAGTACTGGAAAATGTCTGATCCTCTAATGCTTTATGCCGCCCAGAAAACTACATTGTTGGCTGGAAAGTAACTGCAAGAAACTCCACTTTCACTGCTTGTAAAATGCTACAAATTCATCCCTAAGCTCCTTGACCAAAACCTACAAAAACCCATAAATGGTTTGGCCTAATAATGAGCTCCCAAAATCGACCCCCAAAAACACTATGCAATCCCTAGCAATTATGAATTATCTATTGTAAAGATACAAATAGAAACCCCACTTCTGGTGCTCATAAAATTCCAAAACTTTATATCTAGAATCGTTGTAAAAAAACCCAAAAAAACCCATAAATGGTTTAGCTATATTTTGACCTTCCAAATTTGGTCTCCAATAGGCCCTATGCCCTCCAAACTACTCAAGGAACATAGCCTACAAGGAATACGAACGAAATCCTCCTCCAAGCTCCAAAAATGCAACAATCACCTCCCCAAATATTTCCCTTAATGTCCATGGTGAAGTTCTGCCTCAAATATTGATACTCTACCCTCCACGTGAGCACCCAATGCTCCCTCTGCGTTGGCACAGGAAGTGCAAAAGTTACCCTGCAAGGTAGCACACTCCTCCACCTACAAAACTCTCCCAAATGCCAACAATCCCCTGATGATTCCTCTCCGAAAAATCTCTCACCCAAAATCCACTGCAAGACACCACAAGCAAAATCAACCTCTTCTTCACTACGCTGTCTAGTAATATGTACCATATAGAGATGAATGCCATCACTGGAAATCATAATGAGATCCTCCTCTTGAAGAAATGAAGAAAAAACTTCCTAGGGTGGCACTTGAAGTCCCCAGAATAAAGGGTGAGCTCTTCGCTTGAAGAACTCTTGCTAAACAACAAGTGACTCGGCTAAGCAACTTGAGCAGCCAAAGAGAAATTTGATATGCCAAAGATGATGAAATGAATAGAGTTTCTTTCCTTATATATATTTTGTGGAGAAATTTTCCCTCCATTTTCCCTCCATCATGGGTTCCTCTCTCAACCATCAATTTCTCCTCCACACAAATCGAACTAGGGAATGTGTATTCTCCTAGTGTGGGTGGTCCCCATGTATAACTTAACCACATCAAAATAACTTATAGCCTCCTAATAAAATTGAATGGGCCCCATCACCTCCAAAATTGACCCCAAAATGTAGAAATTAATCATGTTCCAAAATAGTTTAGGAACGGACATTACAATCCCCCCCCCAATTGTTGCCTTTCCCCAAGCAACTTCAGTGTTGGATGCCCAGGTATATGCTCGCCCTCCCAAGTAGCATCTTGATCTAGGTGGATATTGGTGGCCACCTACCTATTCCACTTGGAACCCCAACACGATCTCTCTCATTTTTTCGATTTCCTTAATTGTAGCACAATTTAATATTTTTGGCACTTTTTCGGGTCTTGAACTTCCGGAGCCGTTTTGAGGCCCTGAACAACATTTTTAGGGAAAACGGAGAGACTGGAAATACCCCATATTGGCTTGCCTATTTTTTTCACCCTTCTCTTTGAGATCTTCTAAATGATGTATTATGATAGCCAAACGAAGATCGTATGCCAAAGTTACAACCCTGGGAATTTGATGTACCAATTCACCCAAACAGGGCCCATAGTTTTGGCGCTTCATCTCCTAGGGTTAGGTTTTTGGATGTTTAGGGTTTTCCATTTTTTCTCAATAATAAATAGGCCTTTGAACCTCATTGTAACATAGTTCACAAGCATGTAGCCACCACGTCTCTTCTCAGAGATAAGCTACCATCACCTGAGCTAGTCTTATTTCCATTCTATTTGTAAGCATATTTTAGTATTTGATATTAATGAAATGAAGTGTTATTTCTACTGCATCTCTGTATTTATGGTTATATCTGTAATTTTTTGCATTCTTGTTTAAATTTGGATTAGTGATATCAGAGTGGTCTTCCCTTCTCTATTTTCCTTTGCATGTCCCCAACAAGGTCGAGAAATAAGGAGTTAGGGCTTGAACTGGTCGAACCTTTGCAAGAGCAGCCTCAGAAATCCCGACGGCCTGCCATGGCAGATGAAAAGAAAGATGATGGGGTAGGAGATCCTATCAAAATCTTGCTCGAAGAAACCCTCAAACGACAAAGGAACATGATGATGGAAAATTTTGTCTAGATCCTTCAGCGGCTACCCAAGGGTGACACATCTACTTTTGGCAACTACTTTGGAAGCGCCACACCCTTTAAGGTACAAGTTAACTTTGGCATTCCTATATTTGAGGGTTAGATAGATGTAGACACTGTAGATAAATGATTAAATCTCCTAGAAGGATATTTCTCCATTCATGATTTTTCCAACGAGGAAAAGATCACTTTGCACTTCTCAAACAGCCTGCCATGTCAAGGACTGGTGGGAAACCTACTATGAGTAGAAGGATGAAAGTATGAGCTCACTATTTTTAGCCACACCCACTTGGAACTCATTCTGGGATGCCATTAAGGAGAAGTACTACCCTTTCAGGAGCTATGAGGATAAATACATAAAGTGGACAATGCTAGGATAGAGAAGGGACCAAGATGTACCAATGTTTACCAATGTTTTTCATACCCTTCACACGAAGTTGGGTATCAAGGATTTTGAGAACCTTTTGGTTCTCATGTACCACGATTGCCTACATAGGTACATCTAGGAGGAGAGGGAGTTCATGAACATCTTGTCACTTGGCACGACATACCGTTATGCCGTCAAGCTTGAGCAAAAGTTTAAACAAAAGAAGCGAGACTTTGGATCTGCAAATCCGAAGCAAGGGAAAGGTACCCCCAAACAGCTGAACAAAGGACAAAGCCAAGGCAGGGAGGCCTAGGACAACCCAACAACGCCACAATAAAATAACAACACTGCGAAGCTAAAGAAGGACATGGGAAAGTGGCGTGAGTTCCATAAGAGCTCCACTCGCAACACAAGTGAGTGTCGGGCTAAGAAGTCATTGGTGGCCGAGTTAAAGGCTTCAGAATCAAATGCATGTTCTGACATTGAGTCAGAACCTGACAAGGGGAATGACAAAGAGAAGAAGATTATCGATGCAGAGCCCAATGCCGTCGTTGCCACCACAAAGATCTAGAAGGAGGAACCAAAATATCCAAAGGAGGAGGAGTGCCTCTTCCACCCCCAGGTGTGGGTAATGGGTTCCACAAGAGCTCCACTAGCGTGAGCTAGCAGTGCCGCCTTCTATATAGCATCAAGCCCTTCACAGATGAGGTATTATGTGACATTGCTCCCCTTGAAGTTTATGATGTATTATTAGGTCAACCATACTTATGGAAGTGGCATTTTGTGTATGAGTCAAGGACTCGTGTTGTTATTGTTACTTTGGGAAATAATTTGTAGAAGATACCAGAGGTAGCACTGCCTACCGTTATTTCTTTGGTTACTGCAAAACAATGCAGTAAGCTCATTTTCAAAACCAGGAAATTTGTTTTCCTGATGATACACCCTCAGGGAAAGAAGAAGACAGTGGCTACAACCTTTAGACAAGGCCCCTCCACATGACAACAACAGATGGACAAGGTCGTGGAGGAGTATGATGATATCTTCACCTCCCCCACAGGGGTGCCTCTGCATTGTTAGGTCAAGCACTCCATTGATCTAACCCTAGGTGCAATGCTGCCCAATGGACCACTCTATCGGTGCTCTGTTCTAGAGAATGATGAAATCAAGAGGCGAATTCAGGAGCTGCTGCAGAAAGCTCACATCTGGCCTAGTTCATCGCCCTGTGGGAGCTTGATCGTGTTGGTACAGAAGAAGGATGGGAATTGGAGACTCTGTATTGGCTATCAAGGGTTGAATAAGATCACTGTCTAGATTAGGTAACAGATCCCACAGATTAATGACCTTCTAGACCAACTGAAGGGGGAAAAATATTTCAGCAAGATCAACTTGAAGTCAGGATATCACCAGGTACCAATCGAACCATCTGATGTGTTGAAGACTGCCTTCAAAGCCTGAAGGGCCTTTTAGAATGGTTGGTTATGCATTTCGGGTTGACGAATGCTCATGCAACCTTCATGAGGTTGATGGATGACATCTTGCAACAATTCACCAACTTATTTATAGTGGTATACTTGGATGACATCCTGATCTTCAGCTAGAGTTGGAAAGAGCACCTCGACCACATCTGATAGGTTCTCCAAACACTATGACAACACAAGATATGTGCCAATTTGGAGAAATGCACTTTTAGCATGACCCAGGTTCAGTATTTGGGATACATTATTGATGAACAGGGGGTGCATGTGGATCCATCCAAGATCCAAGTCATGTTGGATTGGCCAACTCCAACCACTTTGACAGAGCTCCACAACTTTTTGCGTCTTGCCAATTTCTATTGTAGGTCCATGTTGGGATTCTATCATATCACTTGGCCCTTGAGTCAAGTCACTAAGGGAGGAGTGAAAAAAAAAACTTTTGGTCTGAATCTAAATAGAAGGCATTCACAAAGTTGAAACATCACCTCTACTCTGCACTAGTGCTCACATTACCGGACTTCCAAGAACCATTTGTGATTGAGATATATGCCCCTAACTATGCTATTGGGGCAGTCCTTACTCAATAGGGGCATCTAGTGACATATCACAATGAGACACTTTCAGATACAGTCCAAAATTATCCCACTTATGACAAAGAGATGTATTCCATTGTGCGGGCAATGGAAGCGTTACATTTTGGGGAAGGAAATGGTCGTCCACACAAACCACCAACCCCTGCAATTCATACAGATGCAAGGGAAGTTGCAGAATGATTGCCATTAGAAGTGGTCCACATACCTACAACAGTTCCATTTGAATATCAAGTATAAGAATTGCAACACTAATAATGTTGTAGATTTCCTCAGCCGACCACCAATCATGGCGTTAACCACCATGCTCAACTCTTGTGGGCACGAGACTTCTAATTGGCCACTTCTCTATAAAAGTGACCCAGAATTTGGCCACACATACCAAATGCTCTTGGAGGGTGAGCAAGTTCCAAATTTTCACCTCCAGGATGCCCTATTATACCACATGGGACACCTTTTTGTTCCTTCAAGACAACGTGCCAGGATGATTTGGGAAATGCACTACAGTCGGACCACTAGGCATTTCGGGGTTGAGAAAATGGTGGCAGTACTGTAGAAGTATTTCTATTGGTCGAATCTTCGATAGGTTGTCGGGAAGTACATCAGATCCTGCACTGTTTGCATCATTGCCAAACCGACCATTAAGAAGCAAGGTCTCTATACTCTGCTGCCTACCTCTAGTCGACCTTGGGAATCCATCTCCATGGGTTACATGTTGAGCCTTCCTTCTACTAAACATGGAAACAACTGTGTTTTTGTAGTCAACGACAGATTCTCGAAGATGGCCATTATGGCAGCTTGCAGGAAGAATATCACATCGGAAGCCACTACTAAACTCTTCTTTGAACAAGTGTGGGTATACTTTTGGATCCCACAATCTATCATCTCAGATTGGGATAGCAAGTTCCTCAGTACATTTTGGTCCAGTCTCTGGTCATTGCTGGACACTAAACTCACTAAGTCCACAGCTTTCCATCCCCAAAATGATGGTCAGACAGAGGTCATCAACAGGATGATCTTACACATTCTATGCATGTACAACTCAAATCATCCACACACATGGGATGAGAGTCTCTCCTATGTCCAGCACAACTATAACCTGGCTCTCCACATCTCGACTGGCCATAGCCCTTTTTAGGTGGGCTTGGGATTCCAGCCACTATGTCCCATCGATGTGCCCATGCCATTTGTAGCTACTCATGCAAATTCGGCCCTATCTAGTCCAAAACCGATAAGGAAAATGACTTCATTGAGCACATCCAACATATCCGCCAATAGGTCCACAACATTCTAGAGAAATCAAATGCCAAGTACAAGTAGCAACATGATCAACATCGGGTGCCACACAAGTTTTAGGTGGACAAAAAAGTCTAGTTGCATTTGCAAAAGGAACACCTTACCAGAGCCTATCGGTAACTCAGAACACTCTGATATGGTTCTTACACCGTTACCAAGGCGGTGGGAGACAATGCATTTGAGCTCAAAATTTCCCCATTCCTTGGCCTGCACCCAGTGTTCAATGTGGACCAACTTAGACCATACTTCCCACCATTGCTAGACACATCAGACATTGCAAAACAACTCACAACTACAGAGTTAAATCTAGATTGCATGGAAAAAGCCACAATTGATTGGATCATGGACATGCAAATAAAGAACACTAGAAAACAAAGGATCCAACTATATCGAGTTGTCAAAGCACACCAACTCCTTCAACAGGGCAAGTGGCTCCCTAGGGACCAAGTTCAGAAGAAGTTTCCTTATCTCATGGAGGAACTCAATGCAATGGGGACCATTTCTTCCTAAGGGGGGAGGAATGAACCAAGTGGATATTGGTGGCCTGCTCCCTATTCCACTTGGACCCCCAAAATTGTCTCTTTCAGTTTTTAGTTTCCTTAATTGTAGTACAGTTTACTATTTTCGATAGTTTTTCGGTTCCTCAACTTTTGGAGCCACTTTTAGGCCCTAAACGATGCTTTTTAGGGAAAACAAAGAGACTAAAAATGCCCGAAATCAACTTGCTTGATTAATTTTGACCTTTTCTTTCAAATCTTCAAAACGAGGTATTATGATAGCCAAACGAAGATATATCACAAAGTTATGACCCCGGGAAGTTGATGTACCAATTTATCCAAACGGGGCCCATAGTTTTGGCACTTCATCTCCTAGGGTTAGGTTTTTGGATGTTTAGGGTTTTCCATTGTTTCTCAATAATAAATAGTCCTTTGAGCCTAATTATAACACCATTCATAGGCATGTAGCTGCCACATCTCTTCTCAGAGATAAGCTACCATTGCCTGAGCTAGTCTTATTTCCATTATGTTTGTAAGCATATTTCAGTATTTGATATTAATGAGATGAAGTGTTATTATTACTGCATCTTTGTATTTATGGTTATATCTGTAATTTGTTGCATTCATGTTTAAATCTGGATTAGCGATATCAAGGTGGTCTGCTCTTTCTCTGTTTTTCTTTGCATGTCCCCAACGAGGGCGGGATATAAGGAGTCAGGGCTTAATCTGGTCGAACCTTTGCAAGACTAGCCTCGCAAATCCTGATGACCTCCCATGGCAGATGAAGAGAAAGACAAGGAGGCAGGATCTCCTATCAAAATCTTGCTCGAAAAATCCCTCGAGCGATAATGGAACGCGATGATGGACAATTTTGTCCAGATCATTCAATGGCTACCCAAGGGTGACACATCTACTTTCAGCAGCTACTCTGGAAACGCCACACCCTTTAAGATACAATTTAACTTTGACATTCCCATATTTGAGGGTCAGATACATGTAGACACCATAGATAAATGATTAAATCTACTAGAAGGATATTTTTCCATTCATGATTTTTCCAACCGGGAAAAGATCACTTTTGCACTTGTCAAAGCAGCCCCCCATGTCAAGGACTAGTGGGAAACCTCCTGCGAGCAGAAGGATGAAAGTACGAACTCACTGTTTTTAGCCACACCCACTTGGAACTCATTTTGGGATGTCATCAAGGAGCAACACTACCCTATCGAGAGCTATGCAGATAAATACATAAAGTGGACAATGCTGTGACAGGGAAGGACCAAGATGTACCAAAGTTTACCAATGTTTTTCATACCCTTTACACGAAGTTGGGTATCAAGGATTCTAAGAACCGTTTGGTTCCCAAGCACCATGGCTTCTTACACAAGTACATCCAGGACGAGATGGAGTTCCTAAACATCTCCTCGCTCGGCGCGACATACCAATATGTCATCAAGATCGAGCAAAAATTTAAACAAAAGAAGTGAGACTTTGGATCTGCAAATCTGAAGCAAGGGAAAGGTACCCCCAAACCATAGAATGAAGGATGAAACCAAGGTAGGGCAGCCTAGGAAAACCCACCAAATCCATAAGCAAAGAACAACACCGTGAAGCTGAAGAAGGACACAGGAAAGTGCTGTGAGTTACATAAGAGCTCCACTCACAACACAAGTGAGTGCCGGGCCAAGTAGTCATTGGTGGCTAAGCTAAAGGCTTTGGAATCAGATGCATGCTCCGAATCTGAGTCAGAACCCAACAAGGGGAATGGCAAAGGGAAGCAGATTATCGATGTGGGGCCCAATGCCACCGTTGCCACCATGAAGATCTAGAAGGAGGAACCCAAAGATCCAGAGGAGGAGGAGCACCTCTTCGACTCCTAGGTGTGGGTAAAGGGTTCCCCACTACAGTTTATTATGAATAGCGGGAGCCAAAATAACCTCATTTCAGCAGAGGTCATGAAGCAACTGGGCTTACCGACCATAGCACATCCACAACCGTACACCATTGAGTGGCTTCACCAAGGATGAGATCTCCATGTGAGCCAACAGTGCCACCTTCCATACAACATCAAGCCCTTCACAAATGACGTATTATGTGACATTGCTCCCTTGAAGTTTGTGTTCTATTATTAGGGCAACCATACTTATCAAAGCAGCATTCTGTGTATGAGTCGAGGCCTCGTGTTGTTATTATTACTTTGGGAAATAAGTTGTACAGGATATCGAAGGTAGCACTGCCTACCGTCATCTCTTTGGTTACTATAAAACAATGCAATAAGCGCATTTCCAAAAACGAGAAATTTGCTTTCCTCGTGATACGCCCCTTGGGAAAGAAGCAAATAGTGGCCACGACCTCCAGATAGGCCTCCCCTACATGAAAACAATAGATGAACAAGGTCATGGAGGAGTATGAGGACATCTTCAACTCCCACACAAGGGTGCCTTTACACTGTTAGGTCAAGCACTCCATTGATCTAACCATAGGTGCGTCACTGCCCAATGGACCAATCTATCAGCACTCCATTCTAGAGAGTGATAAAATCAAGAGGAATATTCAGGAGATGTCGTAGAAAGGTCACATCTGGGGGATTTCATTGCCCTGTGGGAGCCCAATCGTGTTGGTATAGGAGAAGGATGGGACCTAAAGACTCTGTATTGACTATGGGGAATTAAACAAGATCACTGTCTGGAATAGGTACTTGATATCATGGATTGACGACCTTTTGGTCCAACTAAAGGTGACAAAATATTTTAGTAAGATCAAATTGAAGTCAGGATATCACTAGGTACCAATCAAACCCTCTGATGTGTGGAAGACTGCCTTCAAAGTCGAGGAGGGCCTTTTCAAATGGTTGGTTATGCCTTTCGGGTTGACAAATGCTCCTGCAACCTTCATGAGGCTGATGGATGACATTTTGCGACCATTCATGAACTCATTTGTAGTGGTATACTTGGATGACATCCTAATCTTCACCCGGATTTGGGAATAGCACATCCACCACATTCGACAGGTTCTCCAAAAACTTCAGAAACAAAAGCTATGTGCCAATTTGGAGAAATGCACTTTTAGAATGACTCAGGTTCAATATCTGGGATACCTTATTGATGCACGGGGGGTGCATGTGGATCTAGCCAAGATCCAAGTCATCAAGGATTGGCCAACTCCAACCACTTTGACAGAGCTCCTCAACTTTCTGGGTCTTGCGAATTTCTACCGCAGGTTCATGTTGGGATTCTCTCATATCACTTGGCCCTTGAGTCAAGTCACCAAGGGAGAAGTGAAAGCAAAATTCTTTTGGTCTGAATCTCAATAGAAGGTATTCGCAGAGTTGAAACATTGCCTCTTCTCTACACCAGTCCTCACATTACTAGACTTACAACAACCATTTTCGATCGAGACAGATGCCTCTGACTATGCTATTGGGGCAGTCCTAACTCAATAGGGAAATCCAGTGGCATATCACAGTGAGACACTTTTAGACATAGTCCGAAAGTATCCCACTTATGAGAAAGAGATGTATTCCATTGTGTAGGCCTGTCGATAATGGAAGCATTACATTTTGGTAAAGGAAATGGTCATCCACACATACCACCAGCCCCTGTAGTTCATACAGATGCAAGGGAAGTGGCAGAATGATCACCATCATAAGTGGTCCACATACCTGCAACAGTTCCATTTGAATATCAAGTATAAGAAGGGCTGCACCAATAATTTTTCAGATTGCCTCAGCCGACCACTGATCATGGCGCTAACCACCATACTCAACTCTTCTGGGCATGAGACTTCTGGTTGGCCACTTCTCTACATAAGCGACCCAGAATTCAACCACACATACCAGACGCTCTTGGAGGGTTAGCAAGTTCCAAATTTTCACCTCCAGGATGCCTTATTATGCCTCTACGACACCTTTTTGTTCCTTCAAGAGAGCGTGCCAAGATGATTTGGGAAGCACACTACAGTTGGGTCGCTAGGCGTTTTGGGGTCATGAAAATGATGGCAGTGCTGTAGAAGTACTTCTATTGGCCGAATCTTCGACAGGATGTCGGGAAGTACACCAGATCATGCATTGCCTACACCATTGCCAAATCGACCATCAAGAAGTAAGGCCTTTATACTCTGCTACCTACCCCTAGTCGACCTTCGCAATCCATCTCCATGGATTACATGCCAGGTCTTCCTTCTACTAAGCATGGCAATGACTGTGTTTTTGTAATTGTTGATAGATTCTCAAAGATGGCCATTATGGCGGCTTGCAAGAAGAATATCATAGTAGAAGCCACTGTTAAACTCTAATTTGAACAAGTGTGGGTACACTTTCGGATCCCACAGTCTATCATCTCAGATCAAGACAACGGATTCCACAGTAAATTTTGGTCCAGTCTCTAGTCGATGCTGGACACCAAACTCACTAAGTCCACAGCATTCCATCCCCAAACTGATGGCCAAACAAAGGCCATCAATAGGTTGATCGTACACATTTTTCACATGTACAACTAAATGCTTCCATGCACATGGGATGAAAACCTCCCCTATGTCCAACATAGCTATAACTAGTCGACTGGCCATAGCCCTTTTTAGGTGGGCTTGGGATTACAGTCACTATGTCCCATTGATATGCCATCTATAGCTACTCATGTAGATTTGGCTCATGTCCAGTCCGAAACTGATAAGGCAAACAACTTTTTTCAGCACATCCAACATATCCACCAGTAGGTCCATGACATTCTAGAGAAATCAAATGCCAAGTGCAAATAGCGAACTAGTCAACGTCGTGTGTGACACAAGTTTCAGGTGGGCAATAAATTCTGGCTGCATTTGCAACAAGAACGCCTTACCGGAGCCTATCGTAAACTCAGACCACTCTGATATGGTCCTTACACCATCACCAAGGCGATGGGAGACAATGCATTTGATCTTAGCATTTCCCCATTCCTTGGCCTGCACCCAGTGTTCAATGTGGATTGCCTTCTGTTGTAGCATTTTTTGGTTTTGATAAGACATAATAAATTAGTCAAAAAGATAAAAATATTTAAAAAAAATGTTAAGTTAGGATATGGACATAACAATATTGAATAAAATGTTTTTGAAAATATCTTGATGATGATGTCCATATGAAAGAAAATGTTAGGTTAGATGTCCTAAAACAATGAAGGCAAAAAGAAAATGTTAGGTTAGAAAGAAAAGAAAACAAATAAACTCTGAAAGTGAGCAAGTCTAAATACCACTAATATTTTTCTACAAAATAATGGTTGTGTGTAGCTTGTCATAAATGCCACAATCCATGACAGTCAAATAGTTTAATCATGACTGCTTCATGCTTTAAATTTTATAATTAGAGAATAAAGATCTGGCCAAATGTTTAATCTTGGTAGAACAGTAGTTAGGTAGAGAATAATAAGGTGCTCATCAGTTTAATCTGAGCCTTTGGATGTTATAAGGTTAGAATTAGATAGTTTTCTTTTTTAAAATAAAAAGAAAGGAAAAGAGTTTTCTAGCTTAAATGCACCCATTAAATGAAGAAAAAATGATAGGATAAGCAAAGGGTAAGTAGAAGAAAGGTTGTACAAGTTTGATAATTCATTGGACAAAATGTACGTTTATCATGTTTTACCATATGTTTCAATGTCCATGACACAATTACACAAAGCAAATGAAGGTCTACAAGATCAATTAATTAACTTCCCTCCTCCCCATTCATCCCTATATTTACTAATTTCTCCTTCCCACCTTCATACAGTTCATATTCATTCATTTTCTATAAAAAACCCCTTTTCCTAAGGTTAAAATCTTTTTTGCCTAGGAAAAGTGAAAACCCTATGTTAAATCCCCTTTTACCCAAAAAACCCACAAAAATATGTTAAGCTTAAGTATTGATGTATATATGTGAAAAGAAAATAACTCATGAAAAAGCATTATACTTAGTGTATTTCCCCTTTACACTCATGTTTCATATTAACACTAACTTATGGTATTAAACCCCTAAAAGTTCCATTTCCCGTATATTATTAACTCCCTTTATTAAATAACCCGAAACCATTAGTTTTATTATAAAACTATGTATTCAATAAAACATTGCATATCAGCGGATCGCAAGCTTTTCAACATGCATGCACTCTCCTTCGCATTGCAATATGTGATGTGCAATGGACCTAGATTCGACGCAAATATATTCATAATTCATTGCCATTTTGCATCCGCCCTTCATCGCAAAGTCCTGGCTGGAACATATACCCTCCACCATTGCGATCTCCGACATGCAACGGGAACCTAGACCTGATGTAGTATTATGCATGATTTATTTTCCACATCGTGTCTAGCCCCTATCACATTCCTTTGTGATGGGCCTTCCTTTGCTAAACTGCAATTGCGATATGCGATGAACCCAGACCCGACATCATTTATCCATCTGAATTATACTATTTCAAGTCCGCCATACCTTGTTTAGCTAAGGATTTCTTTGTTAAATTGTTTTTATGATTTAAATGAAGAACCAACCTAAACCTCTATTTAACCATAAAACCCCACTAATCTCAATTTTTAACCCATAATAAAGCTATACCACAATTATTAATCATTGGGCGCCTCCATTGCTCCTTCCTCTTACCTCCGCATTGCTCTTTCGCTCCACCACCATCCGATCTATTATATTGAATTCCAATGACCCTCAGCAATTTCAGGTTGGCTCTCTGACCGAGCATTACCCGCCTGAAAAAGCAGTATTCCATTAACCTCCCCTTGCTATGTATCAGCCTCTAGAATGTATCAAGTGACCCCTCCCAAAACCACCCGCTCCTCATAAGTGGTGCAATGAAAACCAAAACCATAAAATGGCCACTGTGCACTTTGCACCATAATTCAAAAAGTGAATTGTTTTTCTGTTTAAACGTAAAAATCGCCATTTTGCTTTGTTTCACTCATTTACACAGTGAAACCTCCATAAGCCTCTATGACCAATAAAACCGTTGTTTTACCTTCTGATACACTTTGGACTCCTTCCAATATCCTTTCAAGCTCAATAAAGCCATTGACGACCTTCTCTGTCACGTATGTTTTTCTTAACAATTTCTGTGTTTTGCAAGTAAAAACTCCTGTTCCAAGCTTACAAAGAAAAAAGCCTACATAGAGTTTAAAGACAAATATGAAGATCATATCAAATCACTTTACTCTGTAACATAAAATCTAAAATGTTTTACTGTTGAAAAAACAGTAAAAACCTGAAATGTACAATAAAGGTAAAAAAGAACACATTAAAGGCTACTCAGCAGGGTCAAATGATATTCACAGAAGTTTAAAGAGTATTAGATGAAAGATCAAATGAAGGAATCAACCAACGTAAAGGATACAAACAATGAAGCAGCTTAAAGGACAAAGTATCAAATAAAAAAGCCAGCACAGCCTGAATAAAAGGGACAACAAGAAGCAGTTCAATAGCTGCCCCTATCTTCTTGCATCAAGATCTTTCCTTTCCTAGAATAAATCTTAATCAGTTTTAGGATATTCTCTTAATTTCGTTATTGTATAAATAACTCTCTTCTTGAGTTGTTATGGGTTCAAGGTTCAAGGTTCATTGTTCATTGCTTGTTAAGTCATGATTGTTCATTCTACTTTGAACCTGGTTGCACATTTGAAGGAAGCTTTTCTAGACACTTGATGCACTCGGTCTTTCTAGAGCCTTAATACAAAGCAGAGGATTCTAAATTTGGTTTTACACAGTTTGTGTTATCCTGTAAGTTTTTCCAGTTCTCAATAATTATGTTTTCCTTCATATGCCTATGAATTATAAAGATATCGAGGTAGGAATAATTGTGTTTCAATTTATTCCTATAAAATCCTGAAATGATCATCTATTAAGAGAATGGATTAATGAATTGTTTGTTTAGCTAATCCCCTCTAATTAATAAATCATCAATATCTTTTGTAAGCTTAAGTATATTGCCTTGAATCTTTGGAAAAGTTTAAAAGGTTTTCATACTTATGATTTTTTTGTTTTACAGTTTGGAAACTATGATAATCATATTATTTTATGTCTTCTTCCCACCACTATTTGATCTATATCATTGTGTAAAGCTTTATAGCAGCCCTTTGCTAAGATATTAATATTATCCAAAGGATTAAGTATTTCAATTCTACATCTGTCTTCATTCATTGGTCTTCCAAAAACTAAAACCAAAAACCCCAAAACAATTATTTTAGATGCTCTGGCATTGGTAGCTGACCTACTACTATCTCATAGGTACAACATCAGACTAGCGCCATTGTCAGGGATTCCAATTTCCTTTAAGTTTCCCTTGGGAAAACGATATTCATTCATTCTTTTCCTTTAAGGTGATTAAAGGGTTTAGAAAGGTTAAAATCATTCACCTAGGCGACTCCACACTCCCAACCTGGCACCTTTTAAACATACTAGATCTCATTCAAAAGTTGACATAGTTAGTCCTCTGTTAGATCCTGAAAGGCTTCTGAGAAAATCCAGTTCTAAAGGGGACACCAACCATCTTCTTCTTCCTCTTTAGTACTACAGTCTGAAGAATTATAATCATTTGACCCCTATAGTAATATCCCATCTGATCCTGATTACTCCCATTTATCACCTAGGGTTACTAAATTTCTAGATAAAGGAGTTGATTTTAAGTCAGCATACCTTATTCATTCATTAGAATCTCATCCAATACCCACACTACCACCAGGATCACCTAAAACTGAATTTGATTTGGGTGTTAATCTACCAGAATATAAACCCACAAATTTGATATCCCCTACCACTTATCATTTTCCTTCCATTTTTGACCAACCTGAAGCTTCTTCTTCTGAACAACCTGAGGAGACCTTCTCTATATATTCCAATCCTCCCTTTGAAACAAAAGAAGGTATTCCTTTATAGGTCCCAAAGTTAGTTCTTAAGACTCCTTTGAAGTCTTTCAGAAAATCTCCTTCTCCTTCACCTTCAACTAATTCATCAACCCCTAAATCACCATCTTCTTCCTCTACTTCTTCTTCATCCTCTACATCCAAATAAACACCACATACTCCACCTAGACAACCTCATACACCACATGCTGTCATGGCTTTTCGACCTATTGTACAGACTAGAGATGTTGCCTTAGTCTTACCTAATAACCTTTATGCATTCCTAGCTGAATACTTAAAATACCTTCCCAAGTACAATGGAGAAACTGGTCCCTCAGCTGAAGACCATCTTCAAGCTTTCCTAGACTTTGTAGATAACATGAATATTGAACAAGAAAACATTTATATGAGATTTTTTGTATAGTCACTTGAAGGAAATGTGAGGATTTGGTTTAGGCAGTTACCAGCAGCTTCCATTAGAAATTGGGAAGAGCTTACAACCATATTTAAAAATCAATGGGGTGTAAAAAAGGATCCTCTTTACTTCCTCACATAATTTGAAGAGCTTAAAAGGAACTTCAGTGAACTAGTATTAGATTTTATCAAAAGATTCAATAACCTCTATCACAAAATGCCTGCTGATTGTAAGCCCCCTGTAGCAACAGCTAAGTCTAGATTTTCTAAAGCTTTTGATGATGATTTTTTTGTTATGCTATGAGAGAGAACTTCAAGAACTCTTGAAGATATGCAAAAAAATGCGATAGAAGTAGAAGCAAATAGGGCAACCTCAACTTCTTTAAAACCTAAGGAAGAAAAGGCCCAAAGAAAACTCAAATCTGTTCAAGAAGCCTCTAGTTCCTCTAAGACTAAATTAAAAGACTAAAAAAAAAGATGAAATAAAATCTCTTCTTAGAAACCTATCAAATAGGATTTTAAAGATTGAGACCTAACCTAGGACAATACAACAAATAGTTACTAGACCCCAAAACCAAAATCAAGGTCAGTATAAAAGAAATCCACCACTAAAAATTCTTTAGAAAACTAGCAATGATCAACAGATTCCTACTCCTCTATTGATAGATGACCAACAACCTAGTGATAATACTATGACAATTACTGAAGATATTAATAGTATGGATTCTTCTTCCAATCAAACAATCATCATTCCTCTCTCACAACAAAATCAGGTTCAAGAAGATCATGTTGCTTCACAGGTCTCATCTTAGGCCTAGGCCTGGTCCTAGGAGACCTCCAAAGGAAACTCCAATAATTGAACCATGTACCAAAACTGCTAAAGCTCAAACAACTCTTATTCATCCCTTAGATCAATCAATTGATACTACCCAAACTGGTAAAAACATTTTGACTACATTTAATGTTGAAAAAGAATTAGAGAGGGTTAAGATCCCAATTCCACTGTCATAACTTTCTAAAAACCCTGGTTACAAAAGCCAAGTCACAAAATGGATACAAAATACCTTGGTTGATGCTGAAGGTGATGTCATAAGTCTGAAAGATGAAAAACCGGTAGTAGTTTTTGGCCCTAGTTCAGACATGATATATGAGATAGTGCCTCCTTTGTATGTAACTCTTAAAACAAATGATTCCATGTTGTATAATTTTATGATAGATTTAGGAGCATCAAACAACCTTATGCCAAGAATCTATCATGGACGATTTGAAACTTGACATAACTAGATCCTACCATGACCTGTACACCTTTTATTCTAAATGGGTGCCCTGTTTGCGATTGATCAAGGATCTATTGGTTACCCTTGCCCAAATTCCAGTGAAAAGTGTAGTACTTGATATTGTTGTCATAGATATTCTTCCCAAGTTTGGAATGCTCCTTTCTAGGTCTTCCTGTGCCAAATTAGGGGGAACTCTACAGATGGATATGTCATATGCTACTATTCCTTTTTATGGAGGACATCAATTAAGATTATATAGAGAGGCAAGATTTGTACATACTGTTTGTAAGGCTGACCAGCCAAGGAGCCATCCAACTTATGAAATAGATCAAGACTTTGGTTGTTTTCAACTCACTTCAAACCAACATAAAATTCAATTCAAAATTGAAGAGGTAGTTGAAAGTCCTAAACCAAACCAAACCGATATTTGGAAATTGTTCTTTGATGGCTCTTGCATGAAATATGGGGTAGGAGCTCGAGTAGTTTTAATTTCACCTAAAAAAGAAAATATAACCCAATCATGTAAATTACACTTCGAAGTAACAAATAATGTGGCTGAATATGAAGCTTTCCTTTTAGGATTGCAATTAGCCAAAAGCTTAAAAGTTCAAAACTTAAGTGTTTTTATTGATTTAGAACTTATTGTTAAGCAAGTAAGAAATGTTTGCCAGACCAAGCACCCTAGACTTAGGTCCTACCAAAATGAAGTATGGGATTCAGTTGAAAACTTCTTTGATGCTTTTAATGACTCATATTCCCAGAGATCAGAATATTCCTGCAGATGCCTTAACTGTCACTGCTAGCTCTTTTAAAATTCTTGATCATGTTGATGTACTCTATCAGATACAAGTCAAATATAGGCCATCTATCTCAGATAATCTGAAACATTGGCAAATATTTGAAGATGATGAACATTTGAAATCATTTCTATAGGTAATAGATGATTTTTCATTTCTACAAATTGATGAAGATAGAACTGAAATAAATGAAAATGCATATGGAAATCATACTTCAGATTTTAAAACCCAAATTGCTAATCATGACATTATTCAATTATCTAATAATTTTACTCCAAAAGGACTCATTCCTTTAGAAAAATTGTTTGATCAAAATGATCTCCTCTGAAACCCTCTGTCCATTTCTTTAGAAGATGACATAGAAGAGATTAACATTGGAACTGATGAAGATATCAAAAACATCAAAATATGTGCATATCTAGACCCTGAGATCAAAACTCAATATCTTAAGTTACTGCAAAATTATAAGGATGTTTTTGCTTGGACTTATGCTGATCTAAAGACCTATGATACTTCATTAATACAACATAAGATTCCTTTGAAGCCAGAAGGAAAACATTATCAACATAAAATTAGAAGGATAAATCCATCCATTCTACCAACTGTAGAAAGGGAGATTAAGAAAATGCTAGATGCTCAAATCATCATCCCTCTTAGATATTCTAATTGGGTTGCAAATCTAGTTCCTGTTAGAAAGAAAAATGGAGAAATAAGACTCTGTGTGGATTTTAGAAATTTGAACAAGGCATCATTAAAAGATAATTATCCTTTGCCCAAAATGAATCAGTTACTTCAAGGGGTTTTAGGAGCACAAAGACTTTCTATGCTTGATGGTTTTCCATGTTACAATTAGGTGAGTGTTGATACAGTAGACAAAGAGAAGACAACCTTTAATACACCCTGGGGTACATTCATGTACGCTAGGATGCCATTTGGCTTAACCAATGTTGGAGAAACATTTCAGATAGCTATGGACATAACTTTTATGGGTTAGGTAAATAAATTTGTGGTTATTTATCTTGATGACATAACTATTTTTTCTAAATCTGATCTTAAACATCTAGAGCACTCGAAGGTTTTTGACAGGTGTAGAAAATTTGGAATATCATTGAACCCTACAAAGTCCTTGTTTGTTGTCAAAGGAGGAAAATTGTTGTGCCATATAATTTCAAAGGAGGGAGTAGTAATTGACCCCAAACAAGTATCTACCATTGAAACATTGACCTTACCTAGAAACAAGAAGGAGATTCAAGCTTTTCTTTGTAAGATTAATTTTCTAAGCAGATTTATTCCAAATTATGCAGAGATTGTAAAAGATATAACTAACATGGTCCAAAAGGACCATGAAGTCAAATGGATTGCCTCTTCTAGGCATGAATTTGAACAAATAAAAAGGGCTATCTTTGAAGCTCCCACCTTAGCCAGCCTTGATTATACTAAGCCATTAGTATTTTCTCTTATGCCTCTAAAACAACCCTTGCTGCCATTCTATTACAGAAAAATGAAGGTTCCCATGACCAACTCATAGCCTTTTTTAGCAAGGTTATGAGAGATGTTGAGCTTAAGTATGACATCATTGAGAAGCAAGCCTATGCCCTTATTCAAGCCCTGAAATCATTCAGAATGTATGTCTTACACTCACCTACTACTACTTATGTCCCTAATAATGTTGTGAAAATTGTCCTAACCTAACCAGACACTAATGGGAAAAGAGGTAGATGGATCACTCAAATTCTGGAGTTTGATCTAACTATCAGGACTACCAAGTTAGTAAAAGGTCAAGGATTAGCCAAGCTTCCAGCTGAATACAATTGCAAAGTACTTGGAATCAATTCTATTTTAGAAATACAAGGGAATAATACACAAGTACCTTCTATCCTTGTAGAAGGGGAGAATCCACAAGAACCTTCCCTTCATCCTAAAGAAAATAACACACAAGAACCTCTACCTTCAAAGCATATCAGTTCTATATACAATGATGAAAAATTCTTGTTGTCAAACTAGTATCAAGATATTGTAAATTTCTTGATCCATTTTGAGTGTCCAGCATCATTCTCCAAAACCCAGTGTAAAACCCTTAAGTTAAAATTAGTTAAGTACTGCATTATAAATGCAAATTTATACTGGAAAGATCCACTGAATATTTTGTTATTATGTTTAACAGAATCAGAAACTAAAGGAATCATTGATCAGTTTCATACAGGATTTTGTGGGGGACATTATGCTTGGATAGCAACAGCATACAAGATTCTGAGGGGAGGATTTTATTTTCCCACATTATTCTTACAAGTAGGGAAAAGTTCAGAGGTTGTGTTCCTTGTCAAATGTTTTCTGGTAAACAAAAATTAACAGCTCTTCCACTCGCTCCATCAATAGTTTTAGAACCTTTTTCTCAATGGGGATTAGATTTTGTTGGAGAGATTCACCCCACTTCAAGTAATCAACATAGATGGATCCTCAATGCAACAAACTACTTTACTAAATGGGTGGAAGCAATTCCAGTCATAAATGCTACTGATTTAGTAGTAATTAAGTTTATTGAGGAGAAAATCTTATCTAGATTTGGTTTCCCAACTCAAATTGTCACTGATAATGCAACAACTTTTTCTAGTGTTAAAATGATTGAATTTTTCCAGAAATATCAGACTCTGTTACATCATTCAACTCACCCTCAAGGTAATGGCCTTATAGAGTCATCAAACAAAAGTTAGGTAAAGGTAATAAAAAAGACTCTAGCTGATCATAAGGAGAGTTGGGATTCACATTTGATTTATGTAGTATGGGCAAACAGAATTACTCCAAAGAGATCAACTAGAAAATATCCATTTCAATTAGTCTACGGAAAAGATGCAATATTCCCTACCAATTTAGCCTTGCTTGTTTTAAAATTCCTATAGCATTCAACAGATGAACCTGATGATTTTTCAAGAAGAATAAATCAAATTATTGAACTTAATGAAAACAGAGATGAAGTTCAACACAAATTGAAGAAATATCAAAATAAGATGAAGGCCTTGTTTGACAGAAGAGCTAGGGAAAGGGACTTTAAGGAAGGTGATCTAGTTCTAAGACGAGATGCCAAGAAAGAAGAGAAAGGGAAGCATGGAAAATTTGAAAATATATGGTTTGGACCTTTATCCATTACTGAGGTGAAGGGTAACAACACTTTTGTAATGCAAAATCTTGAGGGGCTATATTGTAGAAATTCCCACTGTAGATCACTTGGTAATGCAATGTACTAAAGAAAAACACTTGATCTACTTATACAGACAATTTAGCAGAAGCTTAATCAAACATGAGCAACATCAAGCATGAACATATATAACTGAGAATGAGAAGTAATCAACCACAACATAGAAGATATATCACCGAGGAAAGTACCAGCCGAAAACCCCAACTCTGTATTATCATACGAGTGGAAATCTTGTTCAAGTTACAAAAAGAATCAGATCTCAAGCTATCCTACTCTCTCTGTAATCAAACAATACACCTCATAGACTCAATAAACATAGAATATATCTTCCTCAGGCCCTCCAAGCCTCCTATTTCCTTGCGTAGTTTTGATTGGGGTCCAATGATATCACATGTGTGAATTGGCCTCATCACACTCACTGTAACCTTAGGTACAATTGCACAATCCATAAGGAATAATATTCCTTTTGCATGCAAGCAATATTCACCAAGGAATATCCTAGCAACTGATAGTACATCGTCCCTCCATCTGATCTCAATTGTGTCTCTCACTAAACTGACATGCATGTGTTATCCATGAGTGAATACTTAGTTATCTGAAATACAGAAGTTACATGCATGCAAGCATTAACTAACTGAACTCTGATTAATTTAACAAACTGTTAAATTAATCTAATTGGACTTGACTAAGTTAAACTAAGTAAACTAATTACAACTCAATATTGCAACTCATCCTTATCTCTTTAACTAAAGGTTGTAGAAATTTTGAATAATAAACACATATTCGATGGAGATTATCCTAATCATGTACTATTGCGGAATACATACACAATACATAAGCTCCTCTACATTGATCATCAATATAGCAGCATCAATAACAATAAAACATCAAGAGCATGCACGCATTAACACAGTATGTAACCCGGGGAAAGCTTATAGCTGAAAACCCCACACTATTTGTATATTAATGATTGAGAACATGTAACATTACAATAATCAATACTTCTCATAAGTATCCAGCACTATCTCCACCTGTTACACACAATACAACTCAGATCTGATCTCCAAATCTATTCCACTGCTTGCCTACCTCCACTGCTCAATACCTGCTCAAGAATGGATGAGAATGGTTGAACCAAACTCGTATTTACCTCAAAAGAATCACTTACACTGGGAATCAGGTGAGCAGAGGCTATAATCACTTGGTATTGGCCAATTCTCATTGGCATAACTCAATCCCATTGATTGTGCAAATCCTCATGCACAACTATAGTCACAACTGATAGCAATCTGATCTCTAACACCTGTC